>JACEFZ010002699.1:0-17747 GCA_014155875.1 Cepaea nemoralis
GATCGTACAAGGCAAGTATCGGGGATCACGGCACCAATTCTGCTATTTAACAGTGTTGGTACATTTTATAGCAGAGACAATACATTGGCTGGAGTTTCCAGTTGTTCATTTAGTCAAATACATCGTAGAATATCAAGTGACCGTTGATCATACACAATAGGTGTTGTTGGCTTCAAACTCCGATGGTAACTGTCTATATCTAACCCCGCGTCACAGCTTGAGCGTCCCTAGTTACCTTTCAACGGGATACTCAACCGTGCCTAGTCTTTTGCACACCACCTATTAACCCACTAACAGAGATGGTGCTCTGTTACAGTTGTCCAGAGATGATATGCGTGAAGTACGGATAGATGGATGCCATGAGCCAGAAGTTGAGAATCACTGTTACACCAAGCTGTCCTCCCTCGTCCTGTCTTCAGTGACCATATAACGAGCTGCATGTCGAGGGCAACGACTGTCTAAGAATTCGAGTGAGCCAGTGTCCCTGCGTGTTGAAGTGTCTCTCGCATGACTTGGACTTCGCGCTGCTATTTAAGACAGCAAAGACATCGCACCCCTTGTCTTATCACACGATTCTAAGACTGTTCACGGGAAATAACAATGACTGACCAGATACAGTGTCGGCGAACTTTTGTTTTCTTGTTTTATCTTCTAGTCTGGGCGCAAGTGTCGATGTTAGATGATAAACAACCGAGCAGGTATTATTGCGGGATATCGACAGTACACTTCATGACGTCAATTGTTTCATTTAAATGCATTATATTAGTTCATTTGTGTGTGTTTTACATTTGTCAAGAACTTCGTGGCACTAGTAAGCTTTACTCACCCTGTCTGCTACACATTGATCCGTAGCTTTAGTACCTTCTGCCGTCTGGATTTTTTAATATTTACTTTCTGTATGTTTATGTTCTTTTCTCACTCTATGTTCATGTTCCTTGCTTCTTCTAGTTTATGTTCTTTGCTCTCTCTCTCTCTCTCTCTCTCTCTCTCTCTCTCTCTCTCTCTCTCTCTCTCTCTCTCTCTCTCTCTCTCTCTCTCTCTCTCTCTCTCTCTCTCTCTTTTCTTTCTATGTTCCATTTATCAGCTCCATCTATATTCAATTTATTAGTTACCCCTGCATTCCATTTATTAGCCACCCTCTATATTCCATTTATTAGCCACCCTCTATATTCCATTTATTAGCCACCCTCTATACTCCATTTGTAAGCCACCCTCTATATTATATATAATTTTTTAAATTAATTTTTTTAATGTTGCATATCCCTTACATGACGTTGCAGTTAACACCCGCATTTTTCAGCTGCTGTTGATGTGCTAGGCAAGATTGCGCTCAGTAGTTTGCCATTGCTTTCTGAACGACCGGGTCACATACCCCCGTAACTTACCAGCACGGCGAGATCCGGTGCCGAATCTCGCGCAACTGTTTTTCCCACGTGGATCCACATTCTATATTCCATTATTCAATTGTCAGAAGACATAGATTATGGTCGTGACTAGGAAGAAGGAAATACCACAATGTATAAGTAAATTCTTCAACAAGTGAATTGGTACCATTATCTCGGAACAGTCCTAACATCTGATGGGAGATGCTTTGAAGAGATTAGAACAAGAATCGCCTTGGCGAAGGTAGCCTTTAGCAAGATGAAAAACATACTGACCAATAAACATATGTCAATTGAAACGAGAAAGTGTTGAGGTGCTACATAGAATCTATGCTTTTGTATGGATGTGAAGCGTGGACAATGAGCAAACAGGTCGACAAACATCTGATGGCTGTGGAAATGTGGTTTCTGAGGAAAATGCAAAGAATACCATGGACAGACAGAAAAACCTACGACCAAGTCCTACAAGAAACAAATGAAAATCGTTAACTGATTAGAGAAATTAGGCGTAGACAGTGAAAATTTGTGGTCATGTCAAGAGAAGAAATAAATTGGAGAACTTGGTAACAACTGACAAGGTCGAGGGGAAGAGAATAAGTGGAAGGCATAGAGGTAAAGACATGGATGGCTTGGCCCGTGGCATGGTCGAGACAAGAACGCTGAGCTGATCCACGACTCTGGTGATCGAGTGTGATGGCGAAACATAACCGCCCACGCTTATCGGCATGGCTCATGTTGATGATAACATTGCATTTCTTACTCCTCTATATTCCATGTCTCAGCTCCCTCTATATTCCATATCTGAGTTCCCTCTATATTCCGTGTCTCAGCTCCCTCTATATTCCATATCTGAGCTCTCTCTATATTCCATATCTGAATTCCCTATATATTCCATATCTGAGTTCTCTCTATATTCCATATCTGAGCTCCCTCTATATTCCATTTCTGAGCTCGCTCTCTCTCTCTCTCTCTCTCTTCTCTCTCTCTCTCTCTCTCTCTCTCTCTCTCTCTCTCTCTCTCTCTCTCTCTCTCTCTCTCTCTCTCTCTCTCTCTCTCTCTTTCTTTCTATTCCATATCTGAGTTCCCTCTATATTCCATATCTCAGCTCAATCTATATTCCATGTCTAAACTCCCTCTATATTCCATATCTCAGCTCCCTCTATATTCCATACCTCAGCTAGCTCTATATTCCATATCTGAGCCCCCTCTATATTCCATATCTGAGCTCCCTCTATATTCCATATCAGAGCTCCCTCTATATTCCATATCGCAGCTCCCTCTATATTCCATATCTGAGCTCCCTCTACATTCCATGTCTCAGCTCCTTCTATATTCCATATCGCAGCTCCCTCTATATTCCATGTCTGAGCTCCCTTTACATTCCATGTCTCAGCTCCCTCTACATTCCTTGTCTTAGCTCCCTCTATATTCCATATCTGAGTTCCCTCTATATTCCATATTTGAGTTCCCTCTATATTCCATGTCTGAGCTCCCTCTATATTCCATATCTGACCTCCCTCTATATTCCATGTCTGAGCTCCCTGTACATTCCATGTCTCAGTTCCCTCTATATTCCATGTCTGAGCTCCCTCTATATTCCATGTCTGAGCCCCCTCTACATTCCTTGTCTCGGCTCCCTCTATATTCCATATCTGAGTTCCCTCTATATTCCATGTCTGAGTTCCCTCTATATTCCATGTCTGAGTTCCCTCTATATTCCATATCTGAGCTCCCTCTATATTCCATGTCTCAGCTCCCTGTACATTCCATGTCTGAGCTCCCTCTATATTCCATATCTGAGTTCCCTCTATATTTCATATCTGAGTTCCCTCTATATCCCATATCTGAGTTCCCTCTATATTCCATGTCTGATCTCCCTCTATATTCCATGTCTGAGCTCCCTCTCTATTCCATATCTGAGCTCCTTCTATATTCCATGTCTCAGCTCCCTCTATATTCCATATCTGAGTTCCCTCTATATTCCATATCTGACTTCCCTCTATATTCCATGTCTGAGCTCCCTTTATATTCCATATCTGAGTTCCCTCTATATTCCATGTCTGATCTCCCTCTACATTCCATGTCTCAGCTCCCTCTACATTCCTTGTCTCAGCTCCCTCTATATTCCATATCTGAGTTCCCTCTATATTCCATATTTGAGTTCCCTCTATATTCCATGTCTGAGCTCCCTCTATATTCCATATCTGACCTCCCTCTATATTCCATGTCTGAGCTCCCTGTACATTCCATGTCTCAATTCCCTCTATATTCCATGTCTGAGCTCCCTCTATATTCCATGTCTGAGCTCCCTCTACATTCCTTGTCTCGGCTCCCTCTATATTCCATATCTGAGTTCCCTCTATATTCCATATCTGAGTTCCCTCTATATTCCATGTCTGAGTTCCCTCTATATTCCATATCTGAGCTCCCTCTATATTCCATGTCTCAGCTCCCTGTACATTCCATGTCTGAGCTCCCTCTATATTCCATATCTGAGTTCCCTCTATATTCCATATCTGAGTTCCCTCTATATTCCATATCTCAGCTCCCTCTATATTCAATGTCTGAGCTCCCTCTCTATTCCATATCTGAGCTCCTTCTATATTCCATATCTGAGTTCCCTCTATATTCCATTTCTGAGTTCCCTCTATATTCTATATCTGAATTCCCTCTATATTCCATGTCTGATCTCCCTCTACATTCCATGTCTCAGCTCCCTCTACATTCCTTGTCTCAGCTCCCTCTATATTCCATATCTGAGTTCCCTCTATATTCCATATTTGAGTTCCCTCTATATTCCATGTCTGAGCTCCCTCTATATTCCATATCTGACCTCCCTCTATATTCCATGTCTGAGCTCCCTGTACATTCCATGTCTCAATTCCCTCTATATTCCATGTCTGAGCTCCCTCTATATTCCATGTCTGAGCTCCCTCTACATTCCTTGTCTCGGCTCCCTCTATATTCAATATCTGAGCTCCCTCTCTATTCCATATCTGAGCTCCTTCTATATTCCATGTCTCAGCTCCCTCTATATTCCATATCTGAGTTCCCTCTATATTCCATTTCTGAGTTCCCTCTATATTCTATATCTGAATTCCCTCTATATTCCATGTCTGAGCTCTCTCTACATTCCATGTCTCAGCTCCCTCTATATTCCATATCTGAGCTCCCTCTATATTCCATTTCTGAGCTCTCTTTCTCTCTCTCTCTCTCTCTCTCTCTCTCTCTCTCTCTCTCTCTCTCTCTCTCTCTCTCTCTCTCTCTCTCTCTCTCTCTCTCTCTATTCCATATCTGAGTTCCCTCTATATTCCATATCTCAGCTCCCTCTATATTCCATGTCTGAGCTCCCTCTATATTCCATATCTCAGCTCCCTCTTTATTCCATATTTCAGCTCCCTCTATATTCCATATCTGAGCCCCCTCTATATTCCATATCTGAGCTCCCTCTATATTCCATATCAGAGCTCCCTCTATATTCCATATCTGAGCTCCCTCTACATTCCATGTCTCAGCTCCCTCTATATTCCATATCTCAGCTCCCTCTATATTCCATATCTCAGCTCCCTCTATATTCCATATCTGAGCTCCCTCTATATTCCATATCTGAGCTCCCTCTACATTCCATGTCTCAGCTCCTTCTATATTCCATGTCACAGCTCCCTCTCAGCGTTGATTCCAATCTCGGAGAGTGAAGACGTGTTTTTGTATCTCTTACTTCTCGGATTATTATTACTGCAAGCTGAATCACCTATCATGGATTTTTATATCAATGTGCTCGTTGTGATTCTGAGGATGTGGTGAAATAGTTGTTAGATTAATACAAGTGTTTATTATCGCAAAAATGTGGGTTATATCTAATATTCATTTCGAGTGATAGTTGAACACTATTAAATTTCAACCAATCAAGTGCACGCGGCGTGTCAGATAAAACCACGGGACCTCAAATTGCCCGCGGCGTGGCTAGATAACAATGCGATTGCTGCGTTCTTCAAGTTTAGTTAGTCGTAATATTATGCAATAATGTCAGGGGAAGGAGAGTGCTCCGTATTGGAAGTGAATGGTGAAAGGACTCGCTCAGGTTTACGATCGGCTGTCAATAAAACTTACACACTAAACAAAGAGAGGGCCGTGAAGAATAAGCTATCCAAGTGCATAAATCCCAACGGCCTAGTCGTCAAACACACCAACTCAGGACAGTGTGTTACTATTTCCTTCAACAACACACTCTATTATGAGGCATTCCGAACTTGCCTACTCAACTACTACAGGCTTGAACTAATTGAACACAGGCAAGATAAGCACGGGGCCCACGTTGAGGATCTGATTACGACGCCAGTGATTACGATACATTTGTACCGCAGTAAAAATAAACTCATGACACAGGGCAGAAATGAAAACATTAATTCCTGGCTAAAAGTAGATTTTGTTGAACTTGAAAACTCGACACAGACATTCACCGAATCTACTAATACGATGAGTGTACATGACAACATCAACACGAGGCCTGCCAACCCACCAGCGCTCTTGGCTATTGAATACCCAATGGAGCGTATCCAAAACAACATAGAACCCAATGTTGACATTGTTGAAGAAGTACCTGCCTCAGATAACAATAGCATCTTAACTATCAATGGACATTCGTGCGACTGTAAACAGCGCATTGAGGAACTAGAACAATCACTAAAGGCGCTCATTGTCACTGTTTCAACCAACATTGAAGCAAACAACAAGATAAGCAGTGATTACAATGCTCTCAAGACAGAAGTCGCACTCCTGCGAGACGAAAATTTGCTGCTGAGAAATACAGTTCAAATCTTACAGAATGCGTCCTCTACAAACCAAACCGAAGAAGCATGTAATTCTCAAGCAACCGCTTCATCCTTGGGAAATCTTGGGGAAGCTCAATCCCACCCAGAACAGATAATCACTATGAAAACAACTCAACGCGCAGAGGAAGATAAAAAACAACAAACACCTCAATGTGCAGACGAAGATAAACAACAACAAGCAGTCTACCCCATTGACGTCAAAATAAGCAATAGGTTTGAAGTACTTCAAGAAAAGTCACCAGAAAACTTACAGTGCTTTAACATGCTGCAAACGGGCAAGACAAGCCAACAAGATACATCGGGAGAACCACATGGAGACATAAAGACTGCTGATAATCGGAAATGGATGAAACAACGGTCGAGACGTGCTGACAACCAACATGTACAGACAGCACGACCTGACTGTACACATATTATACTAGGCGATTCCTTAATGAAAGGTTTATACAGCGACAGGATGGCCACATCAGACAAAGACATTGTTTCAATAATCCCACTGCCTGGGGCTGGTGTAGACCGGCTAACAGACAAGATTAGCAGGTTGGCTGTAAATCATAGCGTCAGAAGGGCAAGCATACATATTGGCATCACCGACACCATGAACAACCAACAAATCACAGGGTCTCAACTGCTGGCACTCTTGAACGGATTACGTCACACTTTTCCTAACTCATCCATTTTCTTCTCCTCCATCATATCACCGAGTTATGGACACCAGCGCCGTCTAGCTGACATAAATAACAACATGTTGCAGAAGTTCTGTTCTCAAAACAAGATACAATTCATCAACAATACAGCATCATTCACTTCACAGGCTGGTGCACCAAAAAAGAGTCTTTACAAGGATCAAATACATTTATCTACATTGGGCACCAGTTTTCTCGCCAAGAATTTAAAATATCCAGAACGGACATACCATACATCCAATACGGGATCGCGCCGGACACTTTTAGCTACTCCTGAAACTCAAGCCAGACGACATACTCCCGTCACATCAAGTACCAATAGGACAGAAGTGTGCAGACCACTCATAACCACTGCACCTGAAATCCAAGCCAGACGGGACACTACCACAACACCAAGTCCGTTAAATACGTCGTCTTTCACACAGGAGGGTAATAATTACGAAGATATGATTCCTATTCTCCCCAGAAAGGATCCGACTCTCAGCAACAACGACGTGCCAGCACAACCTCCTGTTAGCCACCAACCAGAGGCTCTAGTTGGTAGTCATTACATACCACCCATGAGACATCATCAGTACCCATTTAATTGTAATCCAGAATGGTTGCACCTCACACGGTATAGCCCAGCTACACTTCGTCAAGCACTTATAATGTCGCTATACCAACAACCAACACAACCTGCTATTTACTAGCAACTTAGCACAAAGCTACACCGGATCTCGGTACAAGAAAGAGCCTCTCCTTAAACGTTTATCTGCATATTTGGTTATAACTTGATCTAGTAACGTATTAGGTTATAAGTTATTACAAACATTGACTGGTTTTGACTTTATATTAATTGATAGTACTTAGCTGTATAGCTTTTATAATAATTTCTAATTGTGTTTTCACGGTGAGTGAGGGGGTCTTCACTGCTCTTCCTTACGGATCTGTGTACGTATTTTTATATATTTACAGAGATATTACTGTTTCTCTGTACTTTAGAGTGTGTTTTGTAATAAGGGACGTAAGTTGTATTCACTTTGTGTGTGTGTGTGTTTTGCTTTTAAACTTGTGATTACGCATTGTTGAAATGTCTAATAAGTACGAACACTGGCTCAGGAATAATGGGCTCAGAATCGGGCATGTAAACATATGCCATCTATTAGGGAAGCTGCCCGAACTATCACTTATACTTAATCAAAATTTTCACATGTTTGGCGTTAGCGAAAGTCGATTAAATGGCAACATCTCAGATGATGACATCGCTATCAGAGGTTTTAAAACCATTAGAAGAGATCCCTATCAGAAACAAGAGACGGGTATTGCAGTTTATATTTCCAACTCGCTTAACGCCCACCGCAGGCTAGACTTTGAAACCTGTGAGATTGAGTGTGTATGGATAGAGGTTAAACTTCAAAATTGCATACCGCTAGTAGTTGGCTATCTTTATCGAAACCCCAGTGCAGGAAATATATGGTATGAAAAATTCACCACTATGATGGATGTAGTCTTTAGTAATGCTAGGGAAATAATATTGCTAGGTGACTTCAACATAGACGCTAACAAATCAAACAAAACATGGGAAAACATAATAGAGTCATATAATTTCCAACAGTTAGTCAAACAAGCCACTAGAATCACTAAATCATCTGCAACACTTATAGATCATATTTATACTACTGTGCTGATAACATCACAGAATGTAGTGTACCTATCAATGCAATGAGCGATCACTATCCAGTATGTTGGACGTGGTCGAAAAGGGGCACCAAAACTCCCAAACACAAACATATAAGCATAAAATATAGAAATTACAAAAATTTCAATCGAGATGTCTTCTTACAAGATTTGGTCAACTCATCTCTAGATTATGTTTACCAGCTTCCTGACCCAGACGATGCTCTGGACCACTGGCTAAAGACCTTTCTAAGTATATTTGATAAACATGTTCCATTTAAGGAAGTTCGTGTTAAACATCACACAAAGCCCCCGTGGATCACACAGGAGGTAGTTGAACTTATGAGAGATCGCGACAGGGCTCACAAAAATAGAGATCTAACTATGTACCGTAGTCTGAGAAACAAAGTTCAATATGTTATTCGGAAGGAAAAGAAAAACTATTTTAAGAACATAGTAATAGATAAAACCAACACTAAAGATATATGGAAAGCAATTAATACCTTGACAAACAAACACAAATCATCACAATCATTACCATCAAATCAGGTTACATGTGATCAATTCAGTAGATACTTTCAGTCCGACATAAACCAACTGAAGGCTGCAATACCAGATGCGCCTCATGACATATCTTTATTATCATCATTCTGTGAGAACAAATGCTATGGACACATTTCCTCCAACATACCGCTAATGACGACAACTGAAGTATTTACTCATCTCCGTAATCTAAAAAACAATAACTCATCAGGACTAGATGGAATTAGTAGTCGGATCCTTCGCCATGCTGCACCGGCGATCTGCGAGTCACTAACTTTTATATATAATCAATGTCTAACCAGAGGTCACTTCCCATCAGCCTTTAAAATCGCTAAAGTGTATCCTCATTTAAAAGCTGGTCCTCTAGACGATCGTCTCATGAGTAATTATAGACCAATTTCCATATTATCCTCATTATCCAAACCGCTAGAAAAGCACATCCACAAAACAACACTAGATCACTTAGTTCGCCATAAACTGATAGTTGACAGTCAGTCAGGATTTCGGCCAAAATATTCTTGCCATACGGCACTAACAAACATGATAGAAAACTGGCATCAAAATATTAACAACAATACTCTATGTGGAGCGGTGTTTATAGACTTTAGGAAAGCATTCGATATGATAGATCATACTATTCTAATTAAAAAACTAGAAACAATGAAAGTAAGTTTTAATATAGTGACATTAATAAAATCATTCTTATTAGACAGAAAGCAAGTAGTATCACACAATAAAGTTTTATCTCAAGCCATTACCATTAATATTGGAGTACCCCAGGGATCTATTCTTGGCCCTCTATTATTTGCCATTTATATAAATGATCTTCCATTAAATCTGTCGTCGTCCTGCGATCTATTTGCTGATGACTGCACAGTATATACAAACGCTGTTGATCGTAATGTGCTAGAATTATCCTTGCAACAGGAAATAAATAGTGTAGTTAACTGGAGTCATGCAAACCGCATGCAAATTAACATTACTAAAACAAAGTCTATGTTAATAGGAACCAGGCAAAGACTTCACACTCTAAACTCGCAGAGAACTCTTCAGCTGCACATTGGCAGCACGCCTGTAGAAAGTGTCACCGAGCAAAAGACACTGGGTGTTATCATAGATCAAAATCTAACTTTTAACTCACATGTTCATGCTCTAGTTAAACAAATAGCCAAAAAAGTATACCAACTTGCCAAAATTAAAAATTTCCTTGACGAAAACACAAGAAAGATATTCTATACTTCTCATATACAAACACATATTGATTACTGCTCCACAGTCTGGGATGGATGCTCCAAATCAATAACAAAACGCCTATATTCACTCCAGAAAAGGGCAGTGCGTTTAATTAATGGTGAAAAGCTTACCGACAATTCTAACCTATATAAACGTCTCCGGTTACTGCCACTCCACAAGCGCCTGCTTTTTAATAAGACCAAACTAATTCACAAAATCCTATTTCAAAATGCTCCAAGCTACCTTTGGCCATTGTTTAAATATAACGCTAGACATAGCGAACGACTAAATATACTTCATGTCCCTAAACCTAGGATAGACTTATATAAAACAAGCTTAGCATACTCTGCCGCTCAGTTGTGGAAGAATCTTCCACAAGAAATCAAAGACACCACCAATCATGATACATACATTCGCAACCTGTTTGAACACTACCTTAGTACAGACTACATGCCCCCATAACAAACAACACAAAAAAGACAATAATGGTAACTTATCTCAAACGACAACTAGCCAAAAAACATTCCCTTATGTATGGCACGTTACACCCTCCTTAGGTATTTATAATGCCCATGTTAAACACTGCCTCAGTGAGTCATTTGTTATTGATTATTTTTCATGCGTTTTAATGTTCTTTTGTTGTCAAAAGTTGCTTCATAAGTGATGTTGAATGAAATAATGTATGAGAGGAAATAGAGAAGAAGGGCAGAATGTCAGACGGGCCTGCGTGCCCAATTCTTAACCCTTTGAAAATAAAGACTTATTATTATTATTATTATTATTATTATTATTATTATTATTATTATTATTATTATTATTATTCCATGTCTCAGCTCCCTCTACATTCCATATCTGAGTTCCCTCTATATTCCATATCTGAGTTCCCTCTATATTCCATATCTGAGCTCCCTCTATATTCCATGTCTGAGCTCCTTCTACATTCCATATCTGAGCTCCCTCTACATTCCATGTCTCAGCTCCCTCTATATTCCATATCTGACCTCACTCTATATTCCATGTCTGAGCTCCCTGTACATTCCATGTCTCAGTTCCGTCTATATTCCATGTCTCAGTTCCCTCTATATTCCATATCTGAGTTCCCTCTATATTCCATGTCTCAGCTCCCTCTATATTCCATATCTGAGTTCCCTCTATATTCCATATCTGAGTTCCCTCTATATTCCATATCTGAGTTCCCTCTATACTCCATGTCTGAGCTCCCTCTACATTCCATATCTGAGCTCCCTCTATATTCCATGTCTCAGCTCCCTCTATATTCCATATCTGAGCTCCCTCTATATTCCATATCTGAGCTCCCTCTATATTCCATGTCTCAGCTCCCTCTATATTCCATGTCTCAGCTCCCTCTACATTCCATATCTGAGCTCCCTCTATATTCCATGTCTCAGCTCCCTCTATATTCCATGTCTCAGCTCCCTCTATATTCCATGTCTCAGCTCCCTCTATATTCCATATCTGAGTTCCCTCTATATTCCGTGTCTCAGCTCCCTCTATATTTCATATCTGAGCTCTCTCTATATTCCATATCTGAATTCCCTATATATTCCATATCTGAGTTCTCTCTATATTCCATATCTGAGCTCCCTCTATATTCCATTTCTGAGCTCTCTCTCTCTCTCTCTCTCTCTCTCTCTCTCTCTCTCTCTCTCTCTCTCTCTCTCTCTCTTTCTTTCTTTCTATTCCATATCTGAGTTCCCTCTATATTCCATATCTCAGCTCTATATCTGAGCTCCCTCTATATTCCATATCAGAGCTCCCTCTATATTCCATATCGCAGCTCCCTCTATATTCCATATCTGAGCTCCCTCTACATTCCATGTCTCAGCTCCTTCTATATTCCATATCGCAGCTCCCTCTATATTCCATGTCTGAGCTCCCTTTACATTCCATGTCTCAGCTCCCTCTATATTCCATATCTGAGTTCCCTCTATATTCCATATTTGAGTTCCCTCTATATTCCATGTCTGAGCTCCCTCTATATTCCATATCTGACCTCCCTCTATATTCCATGTCTGAGCTCCCTGTACATTCCATGTCTCAGTTCCCTCTATATTCCATGTCTGAGCTCCCTCTATATTCCATGTCTCAGCCCCCTCTACATTCCTTGTCTCGGCTCCCTCTATATTCCATATCTGAGTTCCCTCTATATTCCATGTCTGAGTTCCCTCTATATTCCATATCTGAGCTCCCTCTATATTCCATGTCTCAGCTCCCTCTATATTCCATGTCTGATCTCCCTCTATATTCCATGTCTGAGCTCCCTCTCTATTCCATATCTGAGCTCCTTCTATATTCCATGTCTCAGCTCCCTCTATATTCCATATCTGAGTTCCCTCTATATTCCATATCTGACTTCCCTCTATATTCCATGTCTGAGCTCCCTTTATATTCCATATCTGAGTTCCCTCTATATTCCATGTCTGATCTCCCTCTACATTCCATGTCTCAGCTCCCTCTACATTCCTTGTCTCAGCTCCCTCTATATTCCATATCTGAGTTCCCTCTATATTCCATATTTGAGTTCCCTCTATATTCCATGTCTGAGCTCCCTCTATATTCCATATCTGACCTCCCTCTATATTCCATGTCTGAGCTCCCTGTACATTCCATGTCTCAATTCCCTCTTTATTCCATGTCTGAGCTCCCTCTATATTCCATGTCTGAGCTCCCTCTACATTCCTTGTCTCGGCTCCCTCTATATTCCATATCTGAGTTCCCTCTATATTCCATATCTGAGTTCCCTCTATATTCCATGTCTGAGTTCCCTCTATATTCCATATCTGAGCTCCCTCTATATTCCATGTCTCAGCTCCCTGTACATTCCATGTCTGAGCTCCCTCTATATTCCATATCTGAGTTCCCTCTATATTCCATATCTGAGTTCCCTCTATATTCCATATCTCAGCTCCCTCTATATTCAATGTCTGAGCTCCCTCTCTATTCCATATCTGAGCTCCTTCTATATTCCATGTCTCAGCTCCCTCTATATTCCATATCTGAGTTCCCTCTATATTCCATTTCTGAGTTCCCTCTATATTCTATATCTGAATTCCCTCTATATTCCATGTCTGAGCTCTCTCTACATTCCATGTCTCAGCTCCCTCTATATTCCATATCTGAGCTCCCTCTATATTCCATTTCTGAGCTCTCTTTCTCTCTCTCTCTCTCTCTCTCTCTCTCTCTCTCTCTCTCTCTCTCTCTCTCTCTCTCTCTCTCTATTCCATATCTGAGTTCCCTCTATATTCCATATCTCAGCTCCCTCTATATTCCATGTCTGAGCTCCCTCTATATTCCATATCTCAGCTCCCTCTTTATTCCATATTTCAGCTCCCTCTATATTCCATATCTGAGCCCCCTCTATATTCCATATCTGAGCTCCCTCTATATTCCATATCAGAGCTCCCTCTATATTCCATATCTGAGCTCCCTCTACATTCCATGTCTCAGCTCCCTCTATATTCCATATCTCAGCTCCCTCTATATTCCATATCTCAGCTCCCTCTATATTCCATATCTGAGCTCCCTCTATATTCCATATTTGAGCTCCCTCTACATTCCATGTCTCAGCTCCTTCTATATTCCATGTCACAGCTCCCTCTACATTCCATGTCTCAGCTCCCTCTACATTCCATATTTTAGTTCCCTCTATATTCCATATCTGAGTTCCCTCTATATTCCATATCTGAGCTCCCTCTATATTCCATATCTGAGTTCCCTCTATATTCCATATCTGACTTCCCTCTATATTCCATGTCTGAGCTCCTTCTATATTCCATATCTGAGTTCCCTCTATATTCCATGTCTGAGCTCCCTCTATATTCCATATCTGACCTCACTCTATATTCCATGTCTGAGCTCCCTGTACATTCCATGTCTCAGTTCCGTCTATATTCCATGTCTCAGTTCCCTCTATATTCCATATCTGAGTTCCCTCTATATTCCATGTCTCAGCTCCCTCTATATTCCATATCTGAGTTCCCTCTATATTCCATATCTGAGTTCAATCTATATTCCATATCTGAGTTCCCTCTATACTCCATGTCTGAGCTCCCTCTACATTCCATATCTGAGCTCCCTCTATATTCCATGTCTCAGCTCCCTCTATATTCCATATCTGAGCTCCCTCTATATTCCATGTCTCAGCTCCCTCTATATTCCATATCTGAGCTCCCTCTATATTCCATATCTGAGCTCCCTCTATATTCCATGTCTCAGCTCCCTCTATATTCCATGTCTCAGCTCCCTCTACATTCCATATCTGAGCTCCCTCTATATTCCATGTCTCAGCTCCCTCTATATTCCATATCTGAGCTCCCTCTATATTCCATATCTGAGTTCCCTCTATATTCCATATCTGAGCTCCCTCTATATTCCATATCTGAGTTCCCTCTATATTCCATATCTGACTTCCCTCTATATTCCATGTCTGAGCTCCTTCTATATTCCATATCTGAGTTCCCTCTATATTCCATGTCTGAGCTCCCTCTATATTCCATATCTGACCTCACTCTATATTCCATGTCTGAGCTCCCTGTACATTCCATGTCTCAGTTCCGTCTATATTCCATGTCTGAGCTCCCTCTACATTCCATATCTGAGCTCCCTCTACATTCCATATCTGAGCTCCCTCTATATTCCATGTCTCAGCTCCCTCTATATTCCATATCTGAGCTCCCTCTATATTCCATATCTGAGTTCCCTCTATATTCCATATCTGACTTCCCTCTATATTCCATGTCTGAGCTCCCTCTATATTCTATATCTGAGTTCCCTCTATATTCCATGATCTGAGCTCCCTCTACATTCCATGTCTGAGCTCCCTCTACATTCTTTGTCTCAGCTCCCTCTATATTCCATATCTGAGTTCCCTCTATATTCCATATCTGAGTTCCCTCTATATTCCATGTTTGAGTTCCCTCTATATTCCATATCTGAGCTCCCTCTATATTCCATGTCTGAGCTCCCTGTACATTCCATTTCTCAGTTCCCTCTATATTCCATATCTGAGTTCCCTCTATATTCCATGTCTGAGTTCCCTCTATATTCCATATCTGAGTTCCCTCTATATTCCATGTCTGAGCTCCCTCTACATTCCATTTCTGAGCTCTCTCTCTCTCTCTCTCTCTCTCTCTCTCTCTCTCTCTCTCTCTCTCTCTCTCTCTCACACAACACACACACACACACACACACACACACACACACACACAAACTAACAATACATTACATGAAATCATATTAATCATCATATCCTCAAGTTCTTTGCCGAGGGTGCGTGGGCGAAAATGCCTCTTCACAAACTGCGATCTCCAACGGCATTTATCAATTCGTGTGTTGACTCCCTTTCGTGCCATGACACAAGACTATCTAGATTCTCTCCCTCTCTTTCCAAAAACCTTTCCGGTTGTCACAACATGTTTCAGTTTTTGTCTTCTCACAATGTAGTCACAAAATGAAAACTGCCTCTTTCTGGTGTTTGTGATAAGTTGTCTTTGCGACTTAACCTCCGTCAAAATGTCCACATTGCTCATTTTGGCTGTCCAGGGAATTTTAACATTCTTCTATAAAACCTTCTTCAAAGCCTTCTGGGATTTTTTCCGCTTATTTACTAACTAGCTGACGACTCGGCCCGGCGTCGCCAGGCACCTGGCGGGGAGCGTTTTATTGAATTCATATAAGTAGTCATTATACATTCAAACACATTTCTCTAAGCGCACAGAGTACGCGTTCGGCCCCTGCCCCCGTTCTCGTTCCAGTTGCTCGTCTGTATCTGATGCTCCCGTTCCCGTTGCTCGTCTGTTTC
Organism: Cepaea nemoralis; assembly: GCA_014155875.1. Lineage (NCBI taxonomy): Eukaryota > Metazoa > Mollusca > Gastropoda > Stylommatophora > Helicidae > Cepaea > Cepaea nemoralis. Next base: position 16,157 of record JACEFZ010002699.1, read on the forward strand.
TGAAACTCGTAATGCCTTTTTCTTTCGTATAAAAATTGATTTCAGTTGGATCCGCGGGAGTGAAAACAACATCTGTACAAAATTTCATCTCAATTGGATGGATCGTTCAGGAACGCATAAAGGACACACACACAAAGAAACATTATAAGTAGATATAACTGTTCATAACTAATTTCTGGTGTAATCAGAGAGTTAGTTCCCTTGGAGCAAGATAGCGGGACATTTCTTCGTCTGTTTCTGAAGCTGGTAATGCCTTTTTCTTTCGTGCTTGAGAAAAAATTGTTGATTTTAAACTAACTAACTATTTCAGTTGGATCCGCGGGAGTAAGAACAACATGAGTACAAAATTTCATCTCAGTCGGATGGACCGTTCGGAAACGCATAACGGACAAACAAACAAACAAACAAACAAACATTCTCTTTTATATATATATATCTATATATATATATATATATATATTATCCAGAATGCGCAGTGGTGTGTTAAAACTGGTTTTATGTAGCATGCAAGAACTCTTTTTCTAATTTCCAGTGACAAGGACTTATTGTTAAAATGTTCATCAACTGATAGAATAAAGTTTTTGATTGTCATATTCTGTTCTTTATCTTTTCCATCTGATGTTACCCATGTATTACATCACACTGATGTTGGACAACAGGATGTCTCCATCCGACATACAGGATATTTGAATTTCTGCAACTGCTGCAAAATAACGTCATTTACTTTAATTGTACATTTAGACACCATCAGTTTCTTTGATATCATGACGTCTGTCTTCCTATTGTTCAGGCTAAGACTCATATTGTTTCACTTTCTCTAACCATATTTACATATTGTTAACTAATATTTTGTCATTTTGCTTCCCAACAATTCAAGTCCCGGTACTTCAGGACTCTCCAGTACACACTTCAGCCGTCCTTCAGTGTACACACAGGACTTGAGGGCATACAGAAACACGTCCAGTCGTAGATCCAACGTCGAGTGTGCCTTGGAGTGCAGCAAAGACAGGAATTGTACGGCCTTCCACTTTAACTCAGAACAGAAACAATGTATTCTTGCAAGTACCGACGATACATTTGGGGAATTACTTGTACACACATCCTGGCTATTTAACCGTATACAGGTTAAGGAAGACGTGGGTGTGGACAATAACAACCCACCATTTGCATCTCCCAGGAATGATACGGTAACCTCGCACAGTATCGACACAGTGGATAACGCCAACAATACCACTAGTAATCGTTTAGAGACCGTGACAAATTCATACAGTGAACGTTACACTAATCATACCAGCGATTCCGACACAACGACCACCCCGAGTGGTCAAAAAAGCACCATGACGACTGGACAGACAAGTACGGAGTCGAGTGGGCAGACAATCACCGGGTCGAGTGGACATACAGACACTGGATCGAGTGGACACACAGACACTGGATCGAGTGGGACAGACAGGGACTGGGTCGATGTGGACAGACAAGGACAGCAATACCGGGTGGAGTGGACAGCCAAATACCGGGTGGAGTGGACAGCCAAATAAAAAACCCGGGGGAGTGGACAGCCAAAAATAAAACCGGGGAGTGGACAGCCAAA
>JACEFZ010002700.1:0-18512 GCA_014155875.1 Cepaea nemoralis
TCTCGTTTCGCACATACTTAAAATATTAATTTTTTCCCTTTCAATTTCTTGTTTTATGTTCTCTAATTTTCCGTCGTTGTTTACCGTCCTAACGTTCCATGTTGCTAATTTTAACGTCTCTGTCCTTGTCTTGCGATGATCGGTCTTTAAGCGAATCATGATATACTAGGCACTTTTAAGAGGTAGTTTGCCGTTGCTTTCCTCTATGGCAGTGACCGTACTGGTCGGAGACCGCAGCCATTGACTCAAGAAGAGCTCTTCTGCCTGCCGTCGTGAATTCGAGACCATGACCAACGAATATCTGTCGGCTGCCCTCTTCATTTCCATCCATCATGTGCCATGCCGGTAAGCGTGGGCGGTCATGTTCTGCCATCTCACTCGATCACCAGAGTCGTGGATTAGCTCTTCATTTACGCACATCAAAATCATGAATTGTGTTCTCATAAGATATTATTCAGTTGTTAATGACTTATAAAAAAATCTCAAAACTGAGAGGGAAGGCCTGGAGAAAATTCAATCCGACAGTGGTGGGAACGATTAGTATTATGACTCTTCGCTGTCTGTTGAACGAGGAGACAGAGAGCGTTTGGTAATGTCCTGAGTTCTTAGCTCAACTCAACTCATCTAATAACTTATATATCAACTGTTACCCACAATGAAACACCCAAATGTACCTATATGTCAAAATTGGACAATATTAAAATCACACTTACGCAAAATCAACACCTACAAGATGAGATGCTTGAGAGGAACTGCCAACTTAGCTATCCGAAACCGAGTAAGAAATGTTATCGTAGAGACAGTGAGATCAACACCTTGTGCCGCATATATTGAAAGGCTAAAGATCAAATGGTTCGGCCATCTCGTTGGAATGCAACACCATCAACTACCAGCACTGGCACTGCATCAAAGAATATATGACACGAGATCAAGAGGACGCCAGAGAAAACAATGGGATTGACGATATCAAATACATTGTACAGTCACAGGGAATAACACTATCCAGTGCCACCCATCGGGCGCTTTAACGTGAATAAATCCTCCCACGACGAGTCACGGCAAATGAGGGAGATAATGATGATGCCTTTGTGTATTGGAAATCTTATGTATAACTATCTCAAGCCCTAATTTTACCAAATAAGTGTAGTAGTGCCGTGCCTCTGGGGCGCATAGTGAAACTGCTAATTATAGCAACAACAACGTCCTTGACATTTCAAAATATTTTCTCATGCCAGTACACAAAGTATATTTGTGCCTAGATCCAAGCACGCGCCACCTACACTCCCGCACCCTGGGATCTGGCCCAACAATGACGTCATATTCTGTACCGTGAGCGACTTCTTGAGGCCATTCGCGTGCATGTCCCGCCTGAATGAGCTACATTTTCTATCAAGTTGAGAATTTTGATAGCCGTTCGTACATGGCGGATGAGAATATACAAGGTGTATTTTTAATGACTGTGGGGTTTTTTGAAAATATTACCGTTCCAAGTTTTGTATTTACCTTTTATGTTGCATGAACGCCACTGTGAGTGAATACAAAGCTTGGAACGGCAATATTTTCAAACACCCCACAGTCATTAAAAATACACCCTTATACTATAAAAAACAAAATAGTTCGTGTGTGTGTGAAATAATCTCTAAGACTGTGTTTTTTTTTTTTTCATCCTTTGCTGTACTGAACTGGTTCAGTGCCACAAAAAAAAAAAAAAAAAGATAGGTTTGGACCAAACATGATACACAATCACATGAGAAAGTATTATAATGAAGATGTTTATTCACAGAGCATTGAAATTGCGGAAGATACCGGGAAACGAAACAAATAATACGATGACCATAATATGGCGGTATGTCGTCCTTCTGTTAAAATGGGAGGTCACATGTGGTGACATATTATCCCTCATCGTTGAATTAAATACAGCCTTTTCTAATTTCTTAACTCTCAATACACCACAAGATATTTGGGTGAATTATCATAAAAAGGGCCCTTTTACATGATTTAAGGGTCGGCTCCGTGGCGAAGGTTTTTACGGACGCGGTTCGTTATCCCGTATACCCGCGTTCGAAACACATCTACGCGCGATTTGGCAGCAGACCGCGTTGCGTTGGTTTTGCGTTGGTATCGGTGCCGATCATTCAGAAAGCAATGGCAAACTACTGAACGTAAATTTCCCAAGAGATCACAACGGCAGGTGTTGACTGCGATGTGCTATGAAGTATATGCACGCACGCGCACGCGCATGCGCACGGGCGTGCGCGCGCGCACACACACACACACACACACACAGGCGCATGCTCAGTGAATGGAAATTAACATTATAATACTTGTTAATGTGAGTGTGTACCATGTCTGGTGCAAACCATTGTTTTGTTTGGCGCTGAATCAGTTAAAGAATGCGTTGGAAAACTGCATCAACAGGGTTAAGTTAGTTGCATATCCTTTACAGGATGTTGCAGTCAACACCAACTTTTTTTGCCGTTGTGATCTCATTTCAAGTTTACGTTCAGTAGTGTGCCATTACTTTCTAAACCACCGGCACCCATAGCCAATTCGTAAAAAAAAAAAAACCCCAACGCAACGCGGTCTGCTGCCAAATGGAGCGCAGCTGTGTTTTGAACGCGGATATGCGGGATCCCGAACCGCGTCCGTAACCGTCTCGCCACGGTGACGGCCATCAACAGGGAACCACTGTAAACAAAAATTAGTGCGCATTGCTGATGTCTGCCCCTTTCTGATGTTTGTGATAACTTGTCTTATCGCGAAGAAGAAAACAACAACATTTAAATAAATATAATGGTACTCAGCTGAAGCCGGGGCTGTGGTGAAGGTCTTACGAATATAATTCGCAATCCCGCATACCGAATTTGAAACACAGCTGGGGGAGATTTTTAAGCACGTCGCGTTTCGTTGGATTTCATATCAATGGTGTGAGTGCCGGTGATTCAGATAGCAATGGCAAACTTCTGAACGTAAACTTGCTAAGAAATCAGAAACAGATAAAAAACGTTGGGGTTGACTGTGACGTCCTTTTTTTTGTATTCGCCCGCGTTGAACTCAAGCGTAGTCCATATACACTTCTAGTAGTGTTGGACTGAATTTGTGTGTGGATTAGCTTTCCCTATTAACAGTGTCCCTTGCCATCAGGAGAACCAACTCCGACTTCAGAGTACTTGTAATTTACGTCCCCAAGTCAAGGACGATAGGTCAACATTTTAGTCCAGCTGTCCGGTGTAGGGGTTGAACCCCTTATCTCGGCATCAGCACACCGGATGTTTAAGAACAGTCGATCAACATTCGGTCATGTTGATCTATTGCGACGTCCTTGATTTTGGGACTTAAATTACAAGAACCTGTTATGTCGGAGTGCGTTCGCTTAATGGCGAGGGACACTGGTATTACGGAAAGCTAATCATCACGCAAAAATGAGCCCTGTGCACTAGAAGTAGGTACACATGTATGGAGTACACTTGAGTTCAAAAGCAAACGAACAATATACGTATATATATTTCTGGGCACTATTGGCTAGGTTTTCCCATAGGGGTACGTTGATGAGAGAATGTAACTGAGCACTTTTCATAATCCTGTGTTGGTCACACACTGTGCCATAGGGATGTCACAGTTCGTGGGTAATTGCCGTGAACTCTGTACTCTGACCTCAGTCAAGCTGGGGATGACTGCTCAGGGACTTCCTGGACGTGTCTTTGTAGAATGACCTGGGGTGTAATCGGTTTCAGTTCTGCAAGACCTCCGATCTTGTGACCTGGTTTTGTGCAAGACCACTGGTTTCTTGACTAAATTTTCTCGCGGAATATGGAAGTATTGATGTGACTTTACGATATCTTATTACTTTTGGATTATATTTTCATTTTAGGTTTGGTTGGTTGGTTGGTTGATTGGTTGATTGGTTAGTTTGCAATGGTTGGTTCGTTCACTGATTGGTTGGTTGGTTGATTGGTTGATTGGTTAGTTTGCATTGGTTGGTTCGTTCACTGATTGGTTGGTTGGTTGGTTGGTTGATTGGTTAGTTTGCATTGGTTGGTTCGTTCACTGATTGGTTGGTTGGTTGATTGGTAGTTTGCATTGGTTGGTTCGTTCACTGATTGGTTGGGTGGTTGATTGGCTGGATGGGTTATTTATTTGTTTGCATGGTTGACAGGTTTATTGATTTGTTAATTGACCGATTATTGTTATATATATATATATATATATATATATATATATATATATATATATATATATATATATATATATATATATATATATATATATATATATATATATATATATATATATATATATATATATTGATTGAACGGTTTATTAGTAGTGAATTAATTATTTGATTAATGTGTTGATGAATTTATCGATTGTTTAATTTATCGGTTGATTGATCGATTAGAAATACAAAATGAAAAACAAGATGGGTATGTGTGCCTACTGAGAAAAAGGGGTCACAAATAACTGTTTTAATAAATTGTTATAATCAATGGGCACTCGTGGCTGCTGTGGTCACATCTGCCGCCTTTGCTTTGCCAGAGATGTTCTGGCACCAACGATAGCCTGGGTACACCTTGGAGACCGGGCCATTTTTAAAAAATTGCGGATCCATTCCAATAGGGATCGATCCTTTGACCACCGGGACACTAGTCAGCCCGCTAGTTCGGCTCCCCTCACAGTCTATTATACTAGGGGAAGTCAATAAGAAAGCCACAAATGGGTGTAGAAAAATAAATAAACATGATAACAACTTGAAACCAGTTTATTTTTATACATACATTGCCCCTTTAATTCTCTTCATAATTTCCACCAACATTGATGCAGTTATCCCATCGTTTTATCAGTCATCCCAAACCGGCTGCATACAACTGCGGGATTTTTTCCCATTTACCTGCCATCCCACAGAACTGTGTGACTTAATTATTGACTCACCCTTGTAACGTTTTCTACCCAGCTATGCACCGCTTTACGGGACAAACATTTGTCAGCATAAACACTGAAAATCGACCTTGGCAGGAGATATTTCGCGAATGACGCAGAAGTTGAATGTGAAGTGAAAACGTGGTTTATAAAATAGAGCACGCAGTTCAATGCAGCGGATTTGAGAGGACTGATAAAACTATGGGATAAGTGCATCAATGTTGGTGGAAATTATGTTGAGAAATAAAGGGACATTGTATGTATAAAAATAAACTGGTTTCAAGTTGTTGTCATACTTAGCTATTTTTCTACAGCCATTTGTGGCTTACTTATTAACTTACCCTCGTAAATTCCTCCCAGTTACCCTGCATGTCTGTCTGTCTGTCTGTTGTCTGTCTGTCTGTTATCTGTCTGTCTGTCTGTCTTTCTTTCTAGTTTCTTTCTTAATTAATTCGTTTGTAACCTTACATCGTATCCGTGATGTCTGGTTGCGTTGCCCGACCGTGTCATGTGGTTGCCATTGATACTGCGCTTGCTGTCGACACAGATTCGATGAGGTCTGCCACCTGTCATCGCATAGTCCTGCAGCTATTATCTTTCACTTGTTTCCACTAAATACTCTGTTGTTTTGTTTCCTACACAAATGATTTATTTTCTTGACCGTCAGGGGCGTGGATACGTGTACGGACGGTCCGATGATGTTGTTCTTTTCCCCATTTGGTAGAAGGCCGTGTTTTCTTTTCGACAGGTTTGTGATGTTTTTGTTTGTACATACCCCTTTCAAGATAACATGCTGTTTTGCTTGTTTTAACAATTTGTTTTGCTTTGATTTGCTTCCGTGTGTTTGGATTTCGCTGTTCTCTGTTTTATTTTTAATACTATTGTTGGGACTTAGTACTTCGGTGTTTTGTTTGAAATCCTGAGTTGTGGTGGTAGCGTTGTTTCTTTGTTTGAGCGGTGTCAAGCGTATCTAGTCTTAATTAAATTTCTTCTTTGTTTATTAATTTCTCTATTTGTTTGTATGTTTCAATCTTTTCGACACATCATCTTTCCGTCTGTCTGTCTGTCTGTCTGTGTTTCTGTCTACAGCGGTTTCGCTGTTTTATTCTGTACTTTTCATTAATTGTTTGTTAAAATTTCTTTCTCCCTTGAGTGTATTTTTTGTTTTTAATGAGATACATTCGGTTTATAAATGTTTTGAAGCTATAGGACACGGAGATGTAGAATGTGAAAGCTGATGGAATCTGTCTGTCGACAACAGTAGCAGTACCTACAACATGGCACAGTGGAGTGACGCTTTCAAACATGTAAGACAACAAGAGAGAAAGAAAGAAAGAAAGAAAGAAAGAAAGAAAGAAAAGAAAGAAAGAAAGAAAGAAAGAAAGAAAGAAAGAAAGAAGAAAGAAAGAAAGAAAGAAAGAAAGAAAATTAAAAACAGTGGAGAGAAGTAAGCAAACAAGGCATGTACGAACACCAGAAAGAGAAAGGACAGAAACAGAAATAGAGAGAGAGAGAGAGAGAGAGAGAGAGAGAGAGAGAGAGAGAGAGAGGAGAGAGAGAGAGAGAGAGAGAAAGAAAGAAAGAATGAAAGAACGAAAGAAAGAAAGAAAGAAAGAAAGAAAGAAAGAAAGAAAGAAAGAAAGAAAGAACACAGTCGAGAGAAGCAAGCAAACAAGACATGTAAGAAACAAGAACAAAAACGTATTCATTCATTCAGTAGCTTGTCCTTTGCAGAACCTCGCTCCCGTAACAACCTTACTGAAAACTACTCCGTCATAAGCAAGATGTCCCGCGTCTGATACACCCATCTGGAGATCATCCGCCACATCCTGCACCCATCTTCTCTTTGGCCTTCCTCTTCCTCTCTTCCCAGGCATATACCCCTCCGTTATTGTTCTCTCCAAACTTTCATGACGTTTCAAGTGACCAAAATATTTCAATTTTCTTTGTTTTATTGTCTTTAGTAGCCAACCTTCTTCAATATTCAGATCTTGTCGTATGGATGCATTTGTTCTTTTCTGTATCCAAGATATTCTTAGAACCCGTCTATATTCAAAGGCATTTATGTGCTGTTCAGCGTGTTTAGTAAGGGTCCAGGGTCTCACAGGCTTATATTTCAATGGAAAAGATGCATGCTCTTAAAAATCTAATTTTTTTAGGTCTGTCTGTGCATATCACAATTTATTCAATTTCTTTCATTTTTGAACATCAATATATATTCGTCCTTTAAACGTATAAATAAATGAATTAATTCTTTACTTCTCATTAAGTCTCATTTCTTTCTTAAATTAAGTAATTAATTCATTTCTCTGGTTATTTCCTCGAGGCTATGTTTGTTTGCTCTCTCGCCCGTGTCCTGTCACTGTTGTTGACTGTTGTCGATCCGAAGACGATGAGATTTCCCACCTGTCATCGCCTTGTCCTGCAGCTATTACCCCCAGTGTTGTCCACTAAATAATTTGTTGCTTTGTTCCCTACACAATTATTCTAATGTTCTGGCTGTCTGTGGCGTGGATACAAGTAAAGACGGTGTAGATGTGTAGTTCTTGTCCACGTTTGGCAGAACTTCGTGTTTTCTGTTCTACCTGTTAATGTTGGTTTTGTTTGTATGTTACAACTTTCAAGATAACATGTTGCCGTAAATGCTTTGTCAAGATAAAATGTTGTTGTAGATGCTTTGCTGTGATTTTCTTCCGTGGTGTTTGGATCTTATTATTCTCAGTAGGAACTTTTGCTTTGTTTATTTTTGCTGTCATTTAGCAATTTGTTGTTTTGTTTGAAATTGCAAGTTGTGTGGTTTCCATGTTTGAGCGGTGTCTCAAGTGTGCTTGGTTTTAATTAAATATCTTCTTTGTTAATTTCTTTGTTTATTTGTATGTTTCTTTCTTTCCCCAACCCCCTCCCCAACATCGTATGTCTGTTTTTCTGTCATAAGTAGTAACGTAGGTCCTAACTACACCCCAAATATGGAATCCCTCCAGATTTGTGACGTAGTATTATACTATATATAAAAAGTAATGATTACGTCAAAAAGCGGATCCTATTTCGGACCTCATTTTTGAAAAATTGGCGGGTATTTTCTTGGGGCACTTCCGGTTGTCCTGATGACTACTTCCGGTTGACTACTTCCGGTCCCTGGGTACACCCTACCAACCGCCCCGCCCATAGGTACCTCCGCCGGCCGCCTCCGCTTCCCCCTACCGCTCCCGAGACCATTCAAAGGCAGTGAGGCAAAGCCCCGGGCATGTGGAATACTTATATAGATAAGTATTCCAAATAGTTGCCAGGCACCTGGGTTCGAGGTCCCAGTGTGTGTGTGTGCAGTGGGGGGAGTAGGCTGATGTGAGGGGCGCGAGGGAATAGGCCCCTACCCCGGATATTAGCCTTTGCCCCCCAGAGAGAGGCCTTCATACTCACATCGAGATATGAAGAATAGTAAGTAACAAGGTCCTGGCCCGATCAAATGTAGTATATACTACTCCTTGATCTGAGCCAAAAGGACCATAGACGATGTCACATTACCCCTAACCCGGTCAACCTCAAGGAGAAGGTATAGTAGGGTCCATCATCCGGCTCAGAATGATAGTCCTGTGACTAGACAACCACCGAAGCAGCTGAATATGGTTTTACCCTCACAGTCTTATCAATCCGAAGGTGAATGTTGTCCACATGGGGTAATGGACACCGTAGTCGATGTCCATGTGTGCCACAGAGCAGGTGCCCAGATTACGTCATAGAAAAGATGTGAATAAGTTTAGAAGATAAAGTGCAGGAAAAACTAAGGGATACAAGTGGACAACGGAAAACGTCACGCCAACGCAATCTTGACAACAAAAACATACGTTGTGGAGTGATCTAGAGGAAAGGTCGTGCGTTGGAATTCTGGAACAAATTGGTGTGGCTATCGAATGGTTGGCAATCTAGCAGTGGCTACCAAGTTAATAACAGCTAGAAGTATATATTAGGAACGCCATGGATCCAAGAACGACGGGCAGAACCTAGACAAGATCGGATGAATATGACAGCAAAGACGGCCGGGATGAACGGAAGAAGGAGAAGTATGGAAGAGTAACGACAGGGCGAACTTAGAACAGGTTTGAGTAATTCATCTTAGTGTACATATATTTTAGATGCCGTCCTGGCAACAACAGGCCTTCTAATGGTACCGTAGAAGATGTTTATTATAACTTTGTCAACTGCCGGATTAAAGCAGTGTGCGCTTTCTGAACTCAGACGTTGCTCCATCTTTCAAAGTTCACCGTTGATTCATTGACTGTTATCTTCACTCCATTATAGTGAGCCAATACCTGCTGTTGTTGTTTGTCCATCAAGAATGATGATGACCATTCATTTCATCCAGTGGGGTTGAAGGTATGGAGCCAGTGGGTTCTAAGATGGCTGATAAGGCCTATTTTGACTCGAAATGTTCTTTGACAATGTGGGCAAAGATTGCTTGTCGTTTCTGGAGGAGGATTTCCTGCAGTGGTTTTCTGTCCTGCCTTTTCTTCACAGCTCTTGCAGTCCTGGTTGCCTCACATATGACTGCACCCTTGCGTAATGATGCACGCCACGAATTTCGGTCTCTGGCTGCAGCCTCCCAGGTGTCATGATGAATTTCAAAAGCATTCAGTGAGATTTTCAGAGTGTCTTTAAAGCGTTTCCTCTTGGGAGCTTTTACACAACGCAGTTCGCTGTAAAAAAAAAACTTCGTTTAGGGAGCCTGTGATTTGCATGCGAATCAAGTGACCAGCCCAGCGAATCTGATTCTTCATCAGTAGAGTGTGGATACTGGGCATGGATGCTCTTTCTAGGACTTCAGTGTCTGGAATCTTGTCTTGCCATTTAATCTTCAGTAGCTTCCTTAGGCAGACTGTGTGGAAGTGGTTTAATTTCCTAGCGTGTCGCTGATAAACAGTCCAGGTTTCACAAGCATATAGCAGTGTGGATAATACAACTGCTTTGTAGACTTTTAGCTTTGTTTGCAGGCTTATTTCAGTTCTGTCCCATACATTCTTGTACAGTCTGCCAAAGGCCGCACTGGCCTTGGAGATGCTTGCATTCACTTCGTCATCAATTGTGGCAGCTTGTGACACAGTGCTGCCAAGATAGGTGAATTTGTCCACAACACTTAGTCTATGATCATTCACCTTGATATTCGGCACAGTGTGATTATTCCCTGGAGCTGGCTGGTACATAACTACAGTCTTCTCCAAGTTGATATTGAGCCCAAAGTTGGCACAGGCATGTGAGAAAGCTGAAACATTATGTTGCATGTCCGCTTCTGAATTGGCGTATAGAGCGCAATCATCAGCAAACAGGAGCTCTCTGACGGTGTCGCTGTTAATTTTGGTTTTAGCTTTCAGCCTTCTGAGATTGAATAACTTTCCGTCCATACGGTAGTTGATGTCTATTCCAATGTCATCGTTCTCAAAGGCATTCATCAACATGGCTGAAAACATGAGGCTGAACAGTGTTGGTGCCAGGACACATCCTTGCTTCACTCCATTGGTGACAGGAAAGGGTTCAGACAGTTCACCATTTTCCTGTACTCTTGCCTGCATGCCATCATGAAATAGCCGCATTATTTGGACAAACTTTCGTGGACAGCCATATTTTGCCATAATCTTCCACAGTCCTTCTCTGTTGACTGTATCAAAAGCCTTGGTAAGGTCAATGAAAGTGGAGAACATTTCGCAGTTCTGTTCCTGACATTTCTCTTGCAGCTGCCTTGCAGCGAAAATCATGTCAACAGTTCCACGTTCTTTTCTGAAGCCACATTGACTCTCAGGAAGAAGACCTTGATCGAGATGGGCTGTGAGGCGATTGAGAAGAATTCTGGCGAGTATCTTCCCTGCAATTGAAAGCAAGGAGATGCCTCGGTGGTGTCACAGGATTGGCGGTTTCCTTTACGTTTGTAAAGGTGGACTATTGACGCGTCCTTGAAATCTTGTGGCATGGTCTCGTTCACCCATATGTTTGTAAAGACTTGGTGAAGCTGCTCTGTTAGGACCGGCCCACCTGCCTTGTATATCTCTGCTGGGATGGAGTCAGGACCAGGTGCCTTGCCGCTGGAGAGTTGCTGGATGGCTTTGTTTACTTCCACTATGGTTGGCAGGTCATCAAGTGTCTAATTGGTGGGAACCTGAGGAAGGCAGGAAGACCTGCTGTTAAGTTCAATTATATATACATTATGTTTTAAATTGTGGCCGTACGCAACATCGTTCAGTGAGTTCACTGGTAGTAGAGAAAGCCAATCCGTACGCAACATCGTTCAGTGAGTTCACTGGTAGTAGAGAAAGCCAATCCGTACGCAACATCGTTCAGTGAGTTCACTGGTAGTAGTGAAAGCCAATCCGTACGCAACATCGTTCAGTGAGTTCACTGGTAGTAGAGAAAGCCAACCTGTACGCAACATCGTTCAGTGAGTTCACTGGTAGTAGAGAAAGCCAATCCGTACGCAACATCGTTCAGTGAGTTCATTGGTAGTAGAGAAAGCCAACCCGTACGCAACATCGTTCAGTGAGTTCACTGGTAGTAGAGAAAGCCAACCCGTATGCAACATCGTTCAGTGAGTTCACTGGTAGTAGAGAAAGCCAACCTGTACGCAACATCGTTCAGTGAGTTCACTGGTAGTAGAGAAAGCCAACCCGTACGCAACATCGTTCAGTGAGTTCACTGATAGTAGAGAAGCCAACCCGTAAGCACATCGTTCAGTGAGTTTCACTGGTAGTAGAGAAAGCCAACCTGTACGCACTCGTTCAGTGTAGTTCACTGTAGTAGAGAAGCCAATCCGTACGCAACATCGTTCAGTGAGTTCACTGGTAGTAGAGAAGCCAATCCGTACGCAACATCGTTCAGTGAGTTCACTGGGTGGTAGAGAAGCCAACCCATACGCACATCGTCAGTGAGTTCACTGGTAGTAGAGAAGCCAACCCGTACGCAACATCGTTCAGTGAGTTCACTGGTAGTAGAGAAGGCCAACCCTACGCAACATCGTTCAGTGAGTTCACTGGTAGTAGAGAAAGCCAATCCGTACTCAACATCGTTCAGTGAGTTCACTGGTAGTAGAGGAAAGCCAACCCGTACGCAAGCATCGTTCCAGTGATGTTCACTGGTAGCTAGAGAAATGCAAATCCCGTACGCACATCGTATCAGTGAGTTCACTGGTAGTACGAGAAGCCAATCCGGTACTCAACATCGTTCAGATGAGTTTAGCGTGGTGTAGTAGAAGAGCCAACCCTGTACGCAACATCGTTCAGTGAGGTTCACTGGTAGTAGAGGAAATGCCATCCTGTACCAAAATCGTTAGTGAGTTCACGTGGTTAGTACAGAAAGCCAACCTGTACGCAACATCGGTTCAGTGAGTTCATCTGGTAGCTAGAGAAAGCCAATCCGTACGCAACATCGTTCAGTGAGATTCACTGGGTAGTAGAGAAAGCCAACCTGTACGCACATCAGTTCAGTGAGTTCACTGGTAGTAGGAGAAAGCCCATCCTGTACGCAACATCGTTCAGTGAGTTCACTGGTAAGTAGAGAAAGCCAATCCCGTACGCAACATCGTTCAGTGAGTTCACTGGTAGTAGAGAAGCCAACCCGTACGCAACATCGTTCAGTGAGTTCACTGGTAGTAGAGAAAGCCAACCCGTACGCAACAGTTCAGTGAGTTCAGGTAGTAGAGAAAGCCAACCGTACGCAACATCGTTCAGTGATTCATGTAGGGAAAAAAAGCCAACCTTACGCAACATGTTACACGTTAAGGATGGGAGAAGCATCGTACGCAACATCGTTAGTGAGTTCACGGTAGCAAACCCCTCCAACATCGTCGTGAGTCACTGGTATAGAGAAAGCCATCGTACGCAACATCGTTCAGTGAGTTCTGTATAGAGAAACCAATCCGTACGCAAATCGTTCAGTGAGTTCACTGGTAGTAGAGAAAGCCATCCGTACCAACATCGTTCAGGAGTCCTGGGATAGAGAAGCCAATCTTTGCAAAGTTCAGGAGTTCACTGGTAGTAGAGAACATCTTAGAACATCTTCGGAGTTACTGGTAGTAGAGAAAGCCAATCCGTAAACATCGGTTCAGGAGTTCATGGATAGAAAGCCAATCCAAAACTCGTTCAGTGGATTCATGTAGAGAGAAAGCCAACCGTATGCCAACATCGTTCAGTGAGTTCTTCACTGGTAGTAGAGAAAGCCAATCCGTACGCAACATCGTTCAGTGAGTTCACTGGTAGTAGAGAAAGCCAATCTGTACGCAACATCGTTCAGTGGAGTTCACTGGTAGTAGAGAAAGCCACAACCCGTACGCAACATCGTTCAGTTCGAGTTCACTGGCTAGTAGAAACCAACCCGTACGCAACATCGTTCAGTGAATTCACTGGTAGTAGAGAAAGCCAATCCTTACGCAACATCGTCAGTGAGTTCACTGGTAGTAGTTAAAAGCCAATCCGTACGCAACATCGTTCAGTGAGTTCACTGGTAGTAGTGAAAGGCCAATCCGTACGCAACATCGTTCAGTGAGTTCACTGGTAGTAGAGAAAGCCAATCCGTTACGCAACAATCGTTCAGTGGAGTTTCACTGGTAGTAGTGAAAGCCAATCGTACGCAACATCGTCAGTGAGTTCACTGGTAGTAGTGAAAGCCAATCGTACGACACAATCGTTCAGTCGAGTTCCACTGGTAGTAGAGAAAGCCAATCCGTACGCAACATCGTTCAGTGAGTTCACTGGTAGTAGAGAAAGCCAATCTCGTACGCAACATCGTTCAGTGAAGTTCACTGGTAGTAGTGAAAAGCCAATCCGTACGCAACATCGTTCAGTGAGTTCACTGGTAGTAGAGAAAAGCCAACCCGTACGCACATCGTTCAGTGAGTTCACTGGTAGTAGAGAAAGCCCAACCGTACGCAACATCGTTCAGTGAGTTCACTGGTAGTAGAGAAAGCCACCCGTAAGCAACATCGTTCAGTGAGTTCACTGGTAGTAGAGAAAGCCACACGTACGCAACATCGTTCAGTGAGTTCATTCTGGTAGTAGAGAAAGCCAATCCTGTACGTCAACATCGTTCAGCGAGTTCACTGTAGTAGAGAGAAAGCCAATCCGTACGCAACATCGTTCAGCGAGTTCACTGGTAGTAGAGAAAGCCAATCCTTCGTACAGCAACATCGTTCAGTGAGTTCACTGGTAGTAGATGAAAGCCAATCCGTACGCAACTATCGTTCAGTGAGTTCACTGGTATAGTAGAGAAAGCCAATCCGTACGCAACATCGTCAGTGAGTTCACTGGTAGTAGAGAAAGCCAATCCGTACGCAACATCGTTCAGTTGAGTTCATTGGTAGTAGAGAAAGCAACCCAGTACGCAACCATCGTTCAGTGAGTTCACTGGTAGTAGAGAAAGGCCAACCCGTACGCAACATCGTTCAGTGAGTTCACTGGTAGTAGAGAAAGCAACCCGTACGCAAAATCGTTCAGTGAGTATTCCTGGGTAGTAGAGAAAGCCAACCTGTACGCAACAATCGTTCAGTGAGTTCACTGGTAGTAGAGAAAGCCAACCTGTACGCAACATCGTTCAGTGAGTTCACTGGTAGCTTGAGAAGCCAATCCGTACGCAACATCGTTCAGTGAGTTCACTGGTAGTAGAGAAAGCCAACCTGTACGCAACATCGTTCAGTGAGTTCACTGGAAGTAGAGAAAGCCAATCCGTACGCAACATCGTTCAGTGAGTTCACTGGTAGTAGAGAAAGCCAACCCGTACGCAACATCGTTCAGTGAGTTCACTGGTAGTAGAGAAAGCCAACCCGTACGCAACATCGTTCAGTGAGTTCACTGGTAGTAGAGAAAGCCAATCCGTACGCAACATCGTTCAGCGAGTTCACTGGTAGTAGAGAAAGCAATCCGTACGCAACATCGTTCAGCGAGTTCACTGGTAGTAGAGAAAGCCAATCCGTACCGCAACATCGTTCAGTGAGTTCACTGTAGTAGAGAAAGCCAATCCGTACGCAACATCGTTCAGTGAGTTCACTGGTAGTAGAGAAAGTCCAATCCGTACGCAACATCGTTCAGTGAGTCACTGGTAGTAGAGAAAGCCAATCCGTACGCAACATCGTTCAGTGAGTTCACTTGTAGTAGAGAAAGCCAATCCGTACGCAACATCGTTCAGTGAGTTCACTGTAGTAGAGAAAGCCAACCGTACGCAACATCGTTCAGTGAGTTCATGGTAGTAGAGAAGCCAACCCTGTACGCAACATCGGTCAGTGAGTTCACTGGTATGTAGAGAAAGCCAACCCGTACGCAACATCGTTCAGTGAGTTCACTGGTAGTAGTAGAAAGCCAATCCGTACGCAACATCGTTCAGTGAGTTCACTGGGTAGTAGTAGAAAGCCAATCCGTACGCAAACATCGTTCAGTGAGTTCACTTGGTAGTAGAGAAAGCCAATCCGTACGCAACATCGTTCAGTGAGTTCACTGGTAGTAGAGAAAGCCAATCCGTACGCAACATCGTTCAGTGAGTTCACTGGTAGTAGAGAAAGCCAATCCAGTACGCAACATCGTTCAGTGAGTTCACTGGTAGTAGAGGAAAGCCAATCCGTAACGCAACATCGTTCAGTGAGTTCACTGGTAGTAGAGAAAGCCAACTCCGTACGCAACATCGTTCAGTGAGTTCACTGGTAGTAGAGAAAGCCAATCCGTACGCAACATCGTTCATCAGTGAGTTCACTTGGTAGTAGAGAAAGCCAACCGTTACGCAACATCGTTCAGTGAGTTCACTGGTAGTAGAGAAAGCCAATCCGTACGCAAACATCGTTCAGTGAGTTCACTGGTAGTAGAGAAAGCCAACCCTGTACGCAACATCGTTCAGTGAGTTCACTGGTAGTAGAGAAAGCCAATCCGTACGCAACATCGTACAGCTGAGTTCACTGGTAGTAGAGAAAGCCAATCCCGTACGCAACATCGTTCAGCTGAGTTCACTGGATAGTAGAGAAAGCCAGTCCCGTACGCAACATCATTCAGTGAGTTCACTGGTATTAGAGAAAGCCAATCCGTATGCAACATCGTTCAGTGAGTTCACTAGTAGTAGAGAAAGCCAATCCGTACGCAACATCGTTCAGTGAGTTCACTGGTAGTAGAGAAAGCCAATCCGTACGCAACATCGTTCAGTGAGTTCACTGGTAGTAGAGAAAGCCAACTCGTACGCAACATCGTTCAGTGAGTTCACTGGTAGTAGGAGAAAGCCAATCCGTACGCAACATCGTTCAGTGAGTTCACTGGAGTAGAGAAAGCCATCCGTACGCAACATCGTTCAGTGAGTTCACTGGTAGTAGTGAAAGCCAATCCGTACGCAACATCGTTCAGTGAGTTCACTGGTAGTAGAGAAAGCCAATCCGTACGCAACATCGTTCAGTGAGTTCACTGGTAGTAGTGAAAGCCAATCCGTACGCAACATTCGTTCAGTGAGTTTCACTGGTAGTAGAGAAAGCCAATCCGTACGCAACATCGTTCAGTGAGTTCACTGGTAGTAGAGGAAAGCCAATCCATTACGCAAACATCATTCAGTGAGTTCACTGGTAGTAGTGAAAGCCAATCCGTACGCAACATCGTTCAGTGAGTTCACTGGTAGTAGAGAAAGCCAATCCGTATGCAACATCGTTCAGTGAGTTCACTGGTAGTAGAGAAAGCCAATCCGTACGCAACATCGTTCAGTGAGTTCACTGGTAGTAGAGAAAGCCAATCCGTACGCAACATCGTTCAGCGAGTTCACTGGTAGTAGAGAAAGCCAATCCGTACGCAACATCGTTCAGTGAGTTCACTGGTAGTAGAGAAAGCCAATCCTGTACGCAACATCGTTCAGTGAGTTCACTGGTAGTAGAGAAAGCCAATCCGTACGCAACATCGTTCAGTGAGTTCACTGGTAGTAGAGAAAGCCAATCCGTACGCAACATCGTTCAGTGAGTTCACTGGTAGTAGAGAAAGCCAATCCGTACGCAACATCGTTCAGTGAGTTCACTGGTAGTAGAGAAAGCCAATCGTACGCAACATCGTTCAGTGAGTTCACTGGTAGTAGAGAAAGCCAACCCGTACGCAACATCGTTCAGTGAGTTCACTGGTAGTAGAGAAAGCCAACCTGTACGCAACATCGTTCAGTGAGTTCACTGGTAGTAGAGAAAGCCAACCTGTACGCAACATCGTTCAGTGAGTTCACTGGTAGTAGAGAAAGCCAATCCGTACGCAACATCGTTCAGTGAGTTCACTGGTAGTAGAGAAAGCCAACCCGTACGCAACATCGTTCAGCGAGTTCACTGATAGTAGAGAAAGCCAGTCCGTACGCAACATCGTTCAGCGAGTTCACTGGTATTAGAGAAAGCCAATCGTAACGCAACATCGATTCAGTGAGTTCACTGGTATTAGAGAAAGCCAATCCGTACGCAACATCGTTCAGTGAGTTCACTGGTAGTAGTGAAAGCCAATCCGTACGCAACATCGTTCAGTGAGTTCACTGGTAGTAGAGAAAGCCAATCCGTACGCAACATCGTTCAGTGAGTTCACTGGTAGTAGAGAAAGCCATCGTACGCAACATCGTTCAGTGAGTTCACTGGTAGTAGTGAAAGCCAATCCGTACGCAACATCGTTCATTGAGTTTCACTGGTAGTAGAGAAAGCCAATCCGTAACGCAACATCATTCAGTGAGTTCACTGGTAGTAGAGAAAGCCAATCCAGTACGCAACATCGTTCAGTGAGTTCACTGGTAGTAGAGAAAGCCAATCCGTACGCAACATCGTTCAGTGAGTTCACTGGTAGTAGAGAAAGCCAATCCGTACGCAACATCGTTCAGTGAGTTCACTGGTAGTAGAGAAGCCAACGTACGCACTCGTTCAGTGAATCACTGGTAGTAGAGAAAGCCAACGTACGCAACATCGTTCAGTGAGTTCACTGGTAGTAGAGAAAGCCAACCGTACGCACATCGTTCAGTGATTCACTGGTAGTAAGAAAGCCAACCCTACGCAACATCGTTCAGTGAGTTCACTGGTAGTAGAGAAAGCCAATCCGTACGCAACATCGTTCAGGAGTTCACTGGTATAGAGAAGCCAATCCGTACGCAACATCGTTCAGTGAGTTCACTGGTAGTAGAGAAAGCCAATCCGTACGCAACATCGTTCAGTGAGTTCACTGGTAGTAGAGAAAGCAATCCGTACGCAACATCGTTCATGAGTTCACTGTAGTAGAAAGCCATCCGTACGCAACTCGTTCAGTGAGTTCACTGTAGTAGAGAAGCCAATCCGTACGCAACATCGTCAGTGAGTTCACTGGTAGTAGTGAAGCCAATCGTACGCAACATCTTCAGTGAGTTCACTGGTAGTAGAGAAAGCCAATCCGTACGCAACATCGTTCAGTGAGTTCACTGGTAGTAGGAAAGCCAGTACGCACATCGTTCAGTGTTCATGGTAGTAGAGAAGCCAACTGTACGCAACATCGTTCAGTGAGTTCACTGGTTAGAGAAAGCCACGTACGCAACATCGTTCAGTGAGTCACTGGAGTAAGAAGCCAACCGTAGCAACATCGTTCAGTGAATTCCTGGTAGTAGAAAGCCAATCCGTACGCCCA
>JACEFZ010002701.1:0-12500 GCA_014155875.1 Cepaea nemoralis
CTCTGCGAGAGGGCATAGCAGCGGACACTTGGCAAAAACAAATACCCAGAAACAATATTTGCCGCTTATGCAATTTGATACAAATTTTTCATAGAAGGTACAATTTAGCAGCGATCAAATTTCTCATTTTTTCCCTCATTGAAAATGAGAAGATTTTATTAATAGTCTACAGTATGTTTTTCTATTGATTTGAAAAGATCATGAAAAATATATTGTTGATGGTTGTAGAAGGTCACAGGAAATTGGATCTAATGTAATCATGTTTTGAAGGATCCGGGGAAATAAAACATGTCTCAGTCAATCCTGTTTGTTGCAAGGAAATGATTTTTTTTAAAAAATCTATGTTGTCGTGGTGCGTTGACTATTAGACTTCATACCCGGGAGTGCAAAAGATATGCCTGACTAAAGGCCTTTAAACTTGTTTTTTCTGTCTGCTGTCTCTCTGTCTACCTACATACCCCACTTTCTATCTATCTATCTATTATCTATTTTCTATCTATCTATCTATCTTCTATCTATCTATCTATTATCTATCTATCTACTATCTACGGGCCCACGGGCCCATTTTTTACCCTTTTAAAAAAAAGTTCTTCATCTATCTATCTATCTATCTATCTATCTATCTATCTATCTGTCTATCTATCTATCTATCTATCTATCTATATATCTATCTATCTATCTATCTATCTATCTATCTATCTATCTACGGGCCTACGGGCCCAATTTGTTACCCTTTTAAAATAAAGTTCTATCTATCTATCTATCTATCTATCTATCTATTATCTATCTATCTTTTATCTATCTATCTACGGGCCTACGGGCCCCAATTTGTTACCCTTTTAAAAAAAGTTCTATCTATTATTATCTATCTATCTTTTTATCTATCTATCTATCTATCTATTATCTATCATCTTTTGTCTTTTTCTGTCTGTCTGTCCGCCTGTCTGTCTGTCTGTTTAATAGTTCTCATGTTCATCTGTCTGTATGTTTTTCTGTCTGTCTAGATATGCATATGTTTTTTATTAAAGGGAATATGCATGTCGTCTAGCAGATCGACTTCCCGTCTGTCAGGCAACATATTTCGTTAGAAATCATATTCAGTTTTGACAAACATATTTCAGTTAGACAATCATATTTCAGTTAGACAATCATATTTAGTTAACAATCATATTTCAGTTTGACTCATATTTCAGTTAGACAATCAAAATTTTAGTTAGACAATCATATTCAGTTAGACAAACATTTTCAGTTAGACAAACATATTTCAGTTAGACAATCATATTTCAGTTAGACAATCATATTTCAGTTAGACAATCATATTTCAGTTAGACAATCATATTTCAGTTAGACAATCATATTTCAGTTAGACAATCATATTTCAGTTAGACAATCATATTTCAGTTAGACAATCATATTTCAGTCAGGCAATCATATTTCAGTTAGACAATCATATTTCAGTCAGGCAATCATATTTCAGTTAGACAATCATATTTCAGTCAGGCAATCATATTTCAGTTAGACAATCATATTTCAGTCAGGCAATCATATTTCAGTTAGACAATCATATTTCAGTCAGGCAATCATATTTCAGTTAGACAATCATATTTCAGTCAGGCAATCATATTTCAGTTAGACAATCATATTTCAGTCAGGCAATCTATTTCAGTTAGAAATCATATTTCAGTCGGGCAATCTATTTTTCGCAGGCAATCATATTTCAGTTAACAATCATATTTCAGTCAGGCAATCATATTTCAGTTAGACAATCATATTTCAGTCAGGCAATCATATTTCAGTTAGACAATCATATTTCAGTTAAGACAATCGTCAATCAGTCAGTCTGTCTCTCTATCTAGCTAATTACTTCGGCTGACTATCACCCTTCAGTCCATCGGTTCATCCTCTAGATCTTTTATCTGTCCGTCTGTTGTTGTATGAAAATATTAAGCTTTTGTCCACACACACATAATTTAACAACAAATCACAATTCTAGGTGAAGGGTCTGGCAGATCAATTTCCTCAAGTCACCTTCCTCCTGGAAATGGTTCACAGTGAGTACCAACATCAGACTCACTCTCATAATATAGGCCTTTCAATCATTTAGGCTCCGTCCACAATAAAGGGTTGGGGTGCAATGGATCTCCAACAATGTCGTCTCTAGCGTTGTTTTCCTTTTGTCTCTTGGTTATTTCCACTGATATCATTGTCTCCTCTTGCTCGCTTGCCTTAAAATGTACCCTCCAGTGTGGTTTTTCTAAGAATGTTTTGTCTTTTAACGTGGCCGAAATATTTCACTTGCCTCTTTTTTATTTCTTTCATCAGCACTCTTTTCGTTCCGTTTTTTTTTTTCGAGCGCCTCTGTATTTGATTCTTTTTGTTTCCATGAAATACGATATATTCTTCTGCATCAATTCTACGGATATAAATTTCTAATTGAGTGTTCATCGTCCAGGATTCCCGCGCCATAGTGTAATGTTGAATATACACAACTTTTGGGAAAACTCTCATTTTAACGCGTCGTTAATCTCTCTAGATTTTAATACTGTTTTGATATTAACTTATAATGAATACAATGTGCACAAAACAGGTAGTGCACAGAAATCATAATAACTATTGAAACGAGAAAGTATAATGTTACTAAAACATACAAAAAAAAAGATAAAAGTTTCCTTTTTTAACCCGGAAAATTTGTGCTGTCTCTGAACCCAAATTTCATGATTTTGAACCGAACTATAACCAACTGCCGCCATGTTAGCAAACCAGCGACAACATTCCCAGTTAGCCCTGTTACAATATTTAACAAGGTTTAAAAACGAATCTTCAGACCAAATGTTTTTAAAAAAAAAAAAAAAAACCGACATTCATCAAAGAATGCAGAGGGAAATCCTAATTAGAAGAAGGATAAAAAAAAGCTAGAATGGCGTGTCATCTCCAGAGTTCGTTACAGGTTGGACACAATAATGATGACAATTTTTTACGAGTAGAACATTGATGACTCGCCGAACTAATGATTTTAAACATAAAGACAACATTGTGTTCAGAATATAATTGTTACTTTTGGTAGTATTCTAGGTCAGTGTGTCTGTGTTAGAAACGTTATTTAAAATTTTCTTTTAATAATAGGGGGCCCTCTTGTTCTTCTTCTTGTTCTTCTTATTCTTTTTTTGTATGTGTTGTTTTGTTGTGTTGTTGTTGTTGTTGTTTTTTCTTCTTCTTCTTCTTCTTCTTCTTCTTCTTCTTCTTCTTCTTCTTCTTCTTCTTCTTCTTCTTCTTCTGCCTCGTGCTCCCAAGGTTGTAAGTTCGATTCTTGGCTACAACATTCGATTCACTCATGGGCGTCGTCGCTGTAGCTACGGAGGTAGTGCTTTATGCGAAGCTTTCAGTATTCGGGATATAACCCAGTGCAATGAAGTGGATCCTCTAGCATTTTAATCCCCCTTTAAACCCTTTAAACTTTCACTCCCCGACAGCTGATCCAATTTAATCCCCCTTTAAACCCTTTAAACCTTCACTCTCCGACAGCTGATCCATTGCGTCCTGCGGACATTCCACGATGAGATAATTATGTATGTCTCGGTAGCTCCAGCTTCAGCTTCATTGGATGTGCCCAGAAATTCCTCAAGCGATCCACACATCGCCAGTCGAATTCATAAATATTCAGCTCCAAGCATTCACGATCGTTACCCCACTGGTCATCCTAGTCTTCGTGTATTAGGAATGTACATACAGTCACTGTCTTCACAATTAGGTTGTTGCGTTGAGTCAAAAACCGACATCACAACAGTCAAGACATTTCCATACGCTCTCCTTGCTCATCTTCAACAAACAGCGAAGAGTCCCAATACTAATAGTACCAGCTGTTGACTGATTATGTGTCCGTCTGGGCTTTCCTCGGAGTCCTGAGTGATGGCCAGGTCCCCTGGTCACTCCCTGACTCACCATCTCTACAATGTAGTGTAGCCAGCCTGCTAAGGCTTCAGGCTGGGGCCGTGTGCAAGCAGAAGGCTTGTAAACATAAAGAGATAGATGAAGAGTTAGTAGTAGTTGAAGAAAACGAAGAAGAAGACGAAGGAGAACAAGTAGTATTAGTGGCAACAATGTCTGTACACTTACATTTCTTTTTCTGTTAGGTTATTTAGTTTAAGGTATTTGATTCGCAGTTACTTGGCTTATGGTGTTTGGTTGGTGATATTTGGTTTTTGGTGCTTGGTTTGTGGTATTTAGAATGTTGGATTTGGTCAAGAATCACCACCAGTGCAGACTGATGTCTAAGTCATTACTCCAGCCTCCGCCTATAGATAACACAAGGAGAATTTCTGTACGGTGCACAAACTCTGCAATACTGGCGACTACCAACATGTACGTACAGCAGTATCACGCATGCTATTCATGTTCTGTTGTGGGTAGGTTGTCTGAGTTTGAACTTAGCCTGTCTAGCTGCCTTCCCATCCAGCTGCCTACCCGTCCAACTGCCTACCCGTCTAACTGCCTTCCCGTCCAGCTGCCTACCCGAACAGCTGCCTACCCGTACAGCTGCCTAACCATCCAGCTACCTGCCAGCCCAGCTGCCTACCCGCCCCGCTGCCTACTCATCCAGCTGCCTACCCGTACAGCTGCCTACCAATCCTGCTACCTACTCATTCTACTACCTACCCGTCCAGCTGCCTATCCATCCAGCTGCCTACCCGTCCAGCAGCCTACCCATCCAGCTGCCTACCAGTCCTACTGCCTACACGTACAGCTGCCTACCAGTCCTGCTGCCTACCCGTACAGCTGCCTACCAGTCCTACTGCCTACCCGTACAGCTGCCTACCCAACCAGCTGCCTACCAGTCCTACTGCCTACCCGTACAGCTGTCTACCCATCCAGCTGCCTACCAGTCCTACTGCCTACCCGTATAGCTGCCTACCCGTACAGCTGCCTACCAGTCCTACAGCCTACCCATCCAGCTGCCTACCAGTCCTACTGCCTACCCGTACAGCTGCCTACCCACCCTTCTGCCTACGTACAGCTACCTACCTGTCCAGCTGCTTACTCATCCTGCTGCTTACCCATTCTGCTGCCTACCCATCCAGCTGCCTACCCATTCTGATGCCTACACGTCCAGCTGCCTACCCGTCCAGCTGCTTTCAGTGTCCAAGGGCTGAGGAATGTTTCCCCTGCGCAACACGCCCACGATATCTCCAAGATGTGACCATTGTTTGAGAATCCTAAACATTGTCCAGAGGATACGAGCTCTCACTCTTAAACTTTCTGTGTGTTCATGCCGAGGAATCGGGTTCAACCCCTACACTGGTCTGCTGGACCAAAATGTTGACGTCTATATTTTGATGACCGCACTTATGGAGAAGGGGGTCAATCCCTGGTTGGTGAACTGGATAGCAGCCGTCCTGCATTCTCGTCAAGTTGCTCTCCGTCATGGCGCATGGACCTCAGAGCCACATATTTTAACCCTGGGACTGCCACAGGGATCTGCAATCTCACCGGTGCTCTTTAATGTGTATACGAGCAAGATTGCATACCTAGAAGCACCAGGGGTTGGAAGGATTCTAACATTTGCAGATGATATTCTTGCATACAGGCACGGGAGAAATAGGGATCAAACAGCCCAGGAGCTACAGGTGACAGTGGACAAAGTGATTGACTGGTGCACTGAAATGAGTGCTGTCATCAACCCGGAAAAGGCGGCGGTGTTGTGGTGCTCTCTGGACAACAGGAATGTGAGAGATGATACCCCAAGCCTCACGATAGATGGTAGAAGCGTCAACAGAGAGAACAAACTGAAGTATCTGGGAATCACATTTGACAGGAGTCTGTCCTTCAAGGACCATGTGGAGACGGTTGTGACAAGATCTCAAAAGGGACTCAATGCACTTAAAACTATGGCTGCAATGGACACAGAGCAGAGAATGCTCTTCACACTATACCAGCACTTGATCCTCTCAGTGATTGATTATGGACTAGGAATGCTTACTGTCTCAAAGAGTCAGCTGGTGAAATTATAGCGCATACAGAATGAAGCGATGCGGATCATTCTGGGATGCACCAGAGACACTCCAGTAGTGTGTATGCGTTACATTCTTGGTCTGCCTACTGTTGCTAGTAGGCACAAGGTGATGCAAGCGAAGGCATACCTCAGAGTAGCTGCAGACACAGATCACCCGTTGCATGAGGCGCTGGACGTAGTTAAGGGTCAGAGACTGATAAGAGGGAAATCATGGATGGCTCAGGCGGAGGATACGATCAGACAGGTGTGCCCCTTGGAGAACATCAGGCGAGGAGAGGAGTGGGTCAGAGTGCCAGCCGTGCAGTCAGACTTGTGCAGAGTTGTAATAAGATTCAGCCGGGAGTGCAGGGAGTGGCCAGCAGGGGCCACGGAAGTGGAAATTCAGCAACTAATTCAGGAAAATTCTCGCCCGAGTGATGTGATTATCTACACGGATGGGTCAGTGTTGAGAGGTAGCAGAAGTGCCTGGGGGTTCTTGGCAAAAACTAATGGTCGGCGTTTGGTGCAGGAGAGCCTGGCGTATGATAACACTACATCTAGCTTAAGAATTGAGGTGGAGGCGGTCAGTGCAGCTTTCCGCTGGATAGAAAACACGATACATACACACATTGTGATTGTAACTGACTCAGAAAGCATGCTGAGAAGGGTGAGAACAGGTAGGCTTCGTGCAGAGTGGCTTGCTTCGCTTCGGAGGTCACGGGTAGTAAGCATCACCTGGATCTTTTCTCCTGGGCATGCCGGTGTGCTGGGGAATGAACAGGCGGACAGATTGGCTGGCTTTGCAAAATTTGGTGGAGTATTGATGTATGACAAGGCAGACGTGGTTGCGGTCTTGTGGGAGCACGTGTACACCTCGGAGGAGCAGATGGAGCACCATGGTCTGGTAAGAATGAGACAACGAGGTGTGACGAGGGGATCTGGCCGACGCTCGGCGCTCGGAGGAAAGGCGAGACGTACATATAATCAGATTGCTACTGGAACTATTAGTGTTGGAACTCTTCGCTGGCTGCTGAGGATGGGGACGGAGCGCTACAATACGCCCTCTTTCACGCAGGAGGGTGACAATTATGCAGATACGTTCCCTCTTCTCCACAGCAAGGATCAATCCAGTAGTAACAACAACGTGCCACCACAGCCTCCTGTTAGCCACGAATCAGAGCCTGTAGTTGGAAGTCGTTACACACCCGTGAGAAATCAACAGTATCCACTCCATTGTAACCCAGAGTTGTTATACCTCACACGGTTTAGCCCAACTTCACTTCGGCAGGCATTTATGATGTCGCTGTACCAAGGACCAACACAGCCTGGTATTTACTAGCAATTCAGCACAAAGCAACACGGGATCTCGGTACAAGAAAGGGCCTCTCCTATAAAGTTTATGCGCATACTTGGTTATTGATTTATATAGCAACGTATTAGATTGTACGCGGCTATAAACATTGACTCGTATTGAAGTCACAGAGATTGACACTTAGATATCTTTTATAATACTTTTTATCGCCTTAATACCCTGAGTGAGGGGGTCTTCACTCCCCGCTTTAAACAGAGACATTGACTTGTATAGTCATTTATTGATTCTTTTGGATAACAATTGGTACTTAGCTTGTGAAGTAGTTTTTTTTTTCAAGTTAATTATTTGTTGTATGTTCTTTAATTCGTTTTGTTCCTTGTTTGCATTATATTCGTTGGTCTAATTAGTTATATCGTTATAATATTGTCATTTACTTATTGATTTGTATTACTGATATTTTGTAAGTTAATGTAATTGTGATTTTTTTTAATGATCTTGTATTTTAGCTTAACTTTGACGAATTTACACTTTCTTCATGGATAAAATGTCTGAGAAGAGGCAACACTGGCTCAATAAGTCAGGAATACGCCTTGGACACTTAAACATTTGCAGCTTATTTAACAAGCTACCAGAGTTATCTTCTATTCTTAATCAAAATTTTCATTTATTCGGCCTTAGTGAAAGTAGGCTTAATGATAACATTTCAGATGAGGACATATCTATTAAAGGGTACAAAGTTTTTAGAAGGGATCCCTGTAGGAAACAAGAGACAGGCATAATAACCTATGTTTCTAATTTACTAAATGCTCACCGTAGGCTAGACTTTGAAACTTGCGAAATAGAATGTATCTGGCTATAGCTAAAACTTCAAAACCGCACACCCCTGATAATTGGCTACCTTTATAGAAATCCCAGTGCTGGACACGTCTGGTACGAAAACTTCACTACCATGATGGATGTGGTTTTCGCTTCTGGGAAGGAAATTATACTACTCGGAGACTTTAACATTGACACCAACAAATCCAACATAATATGGGGAAATATAATTGCATCATACAATTTCCAACAAATAGTACAACAAGCTACTAGAGTAACAAAGTCATCTTCAACAGTCATAGATCACATTTATGTAACTTGCTCAGACAACATCATAGAATGCACTGTACCAAATTGTGCAATGAGCGATCACTACCCAATATGCTGCACGTGGTCTAAACAAGGAATTAAAACTCCTAAACATAAACACATAAGTGTAAAATATAGACGTTACAAAAATTTCAACCAAAACGCATTTTTACAGGACTTGCTCAGTTCACCTCTAGACAATGTTTATCAGCTTCCTGACCCGGATGATGCTCTGGAATTCTGGATGAAAACCTTTATTGATGTTTTTGATAGACATGTGCCAGTCAAGGAAGTTCGAGTAAAACATCACGTCAAGCCACCTTGGATCACCCAGGAAATACTTGAAATTATGAGAGACAGAGATAAAGCACATAAAAAGCGGGATCTCAGTGCATACCATACTCTTAGAAACAAAGTTCAATATAGCATACGACGGGAAAAGAAAAATTACTTTAAGAATTTAGTAATGGATAAAACAAATAGTAAGGATATTATGTAAAATAGCGATTTATTTATTATTTATGTATCTGGTATATAAATATGGAAATAGGGGAAGAACAATGTGAGTTTGTAGAAGGAAAGGATACAGCAAATGCTGTGTATATACTGCAAACAGTTATTGAACGTGCTATAGAAGTAAACAAGGATATACATCTTTGCTTTATTGACTATACAAAGGCTTTTGATAGAGTTAGACATGTCAACATGGTGGATATGCTCTGCAGATCTACAAATTGATGGGAAAGACATTAAACTTATAAAAAACATATATTGGAAACAACAAGCTGCAATAAGGATTGATAATGAAGTGGGACAGTATCAGCCAATTAAGAGAGGTGTTAGGCAGGGATGTGTGATGTCTCCAGATCTTTTTTTCCTATACAGTGAAAATATTTTCAGAAATGTAGAGGATATAAATGGAATCAGCATTAGCATAAATGGAATATCAATGTATAGCTTGAATCAGGTATACACAACTGCGATTGATAACATAATGAAAAAGCAAGCACGACAGTGGGTTTCTGATCTTCAGAAGAGGTCCCCTTCCGGAATATTTCGGTCCTTTACCTTCTAGACCAGTGTTTCCCAACGTGGGGCCCACGCCCCACAGGGGGGGGGGGCAATTCGATTGTTAAGTGGGGCAATTCGAAAATGGAAGAAATTGGCTGGATAAGGCAATTAACACCTTGACAAACAAGTATAACTTCCGAAATTCTTTACCATCAAATCATATTATTACATGCGACCAATTCAGTAATTTTTTTCAAACTGACATAGACCAGTTGAAGGCTTCAATACCTAATTCTCCTTGCAACTTATCTTTATTGTCATCGTTTTGTGAGAATAGATGCTCCCGCGATATTCTTTCCGACATACCGCTAATGACAATCACTGAAGTATTCACTTACCTCAGTAACCTAAAAAACACAACCTCATCTGGGTTAGATGGAATCAGCAACCGGATTCTCCGTTGTGCTGCGCCAGTGATTTGTACATCACTAACCTATGTATATAATCAGTGTCTAACCAAAGGCCACTTTCCATCAGCTCTCAAAATCGCTAAAGTGTACCCTCTTCTTAAATCTGGTTCATTGGACAATGGTCTCCCGAACAATTACAGACCCATTTCCTTACTATCATCACTATCTAAGCCACTAGAAAAACACATCCATAAAGTAACATTACAGTATCTAGTTCGCAACAAGCTTATTCTTGACAGCCAATCAGGATTTCGACCAAAATATTCTTGCCATACGGCCCAAACAAACATGATAGAAAATTGGCACCAGAATATAAACAACAACAGTCTATGTGGAACTGTGTTTATTGATTTCAAGAAAGCATTTGATATGATAGACCATGTTATTTTAATTAAAAAACTCGAGACAATGAAAAATTGGCCTTAATGTAGTCACTCTAATATCATCTTTTCTATCAAACAGAAAGCAAGTAGTATCACACAATAAATCTCTGTCTCAAACCACTACCTTCAATATTGGAGTACCGCAAGGCTCTATTCTTGGCCCTCTATTATTTGCCATATATATTAACGATCTACCTTTGCATCTTTCGTCGTCCTGCGATCTATTTGCAGATGACTGTACGGTGTACACAAACGCTGAAAACTGTATTTTACTGGAGTCGTCTTTACAACAAGAATTAAATAATGTAGTTAAGTGGAGCTATTCAAACCGTATGCAAATTAACATCACTAAAACAAAAGCAATGTTATTAACAACCAGACAAAGACTTCAGACTCTAAGCCCACACACATCACTTCAACTTCACATCGATAACATGCCAGTAGAAAGTGTAATTGAGCACAAAACATTAGGCCTAATCATTGATAGAAACCTAACCTTTAATTCCCATGTTCAAGCGCTCATTAAACAAACAGCGAAAAAAAGTCTACCAACTCGCCAAGATTAAAAACTTCCTTGATGAGGACACAAGGAAACTATTCTATACTTCTCATATACAGACACACTTTGTCTACTGCTCTACAATCTGGGACGGTTGTTCTAATTCAAACACAAAGAGACTTTACTCACTCCAGAAACGGGCCATGAGTCTAATTTATAGCAAACATTTATCTGACAATCCTAGCCTGTATAAACGCCTTCAGTTACTACCATTCCGCAAACGCCTGCTTTTCAACAAAGCTAAACTAATTCACAAAATCCTGCATCGGAATGCCCCAAATTACCTTTGGCCTTTGTTTAAATATAATGCTAGACACAGTAAACGTTTAAATATACTACACATTCCGAAGCCTAGGATTGACTTATACAAAACAAGCTTTACGTACTCTGCATCTCAGCTGTGGAACAATCTTCCACAAGAAATCAAAGACATCACCAATCCCTATTCATATAATCGCAAATTATTCGAACACTATCTCAATACGGATTACCTTCCCCCTTAATAATTGAGATAATAATAATAATAACAAAACCCTAGTATAACAGCCAATCACCTTTTTGTAGGCCAGTATATTCCACATGGCTAATAACAAGTGTCAGACCATTATCTAATATTACTGTGTCGTGTAGTTTTGATGTTTGCATTTTGCCCATGCCTTTATAATGCATATCTTTTATATTGTTATTGTTCTTTGTTAGCCTTGAATGATGTGTGAATGAAATAATGTATGAAAGAGAGTGATAGAAGGGCAGAATGTTAGACGGGCCTGCGTGCCCAATTCTTAACCCTTTGAAAATAAAGTTTGTTTGTTCGTTCGTTCGTTCAGAAGTCGGAGTGAGTTAGTCTGATGGTGAGGAATACTGGTAATAGGGAAAGCTAATCCATACGCAAAAACCAGTCCAGTGCACTTTAAGTAGTATCATGTGTAAGAACTACGACAGAGTTCAAAAGCGAGCATTAAAAAACCGTCCTCGTTGTATTTATAAACACCCACACAATCCCCGAACTGGACAGAACCAGACCTACACCAGCCATAGGCAGACGTCATAATCTTTAAGCTAACCCGCCCCTTCTCTTACAGGGGGCGGGGTATAAGACGACACTCCTTCAAAGTGTGTTGCCGAACACGGCCTCTTCTATGTTGTCTAGTGTGCTCATCAGTAACCAAGAATTACAACCGTAATTGACCAATTCCCCTGCACGCAACATGACTAAAAGACAATACCGTATGTATTAATACAGGACATTTGGGGACAGTGATAACTGCCCGAGCGTTGCTCACGCACTGGGACAATGCTGGATGGTAGTAGATAGTATTTATGTAAATTCTGACTTAGTCCATCAAAGTCTGGTCATAAATTGGAAGGTGGGTTGGGAAATGTTGTTTGTGCACAATAGGAGTTTCTGTGTGGGGGTTATTATGTACTTCTGCGACCGCCTTTATCACGTGATCAGATGTATTGTCACAGCTGTCTGAATAATAAAAATGATAATTGTGGTTGCTGCTGTAATAGTCCTGGTTGGTAATACTTAATGTAGTAGTTATTGTACTTGATCAACTGGTCAAACCGTCTGCTTCGCGCTTCGAAGGTTGTGGGTTCGATTCCGGGCTACATCGTTCGTAGTAGTAGTAGTAGTAGTAGTAGTAGTAGT
>JACEFZ010002702.1:0-110000 GCA_014155875.1 Cepaea nemoralis
GCCATGGAGCGGAGGGGTGAGGCAAGGCAAATGTTGAGGATGAATAGTGTGGGGCAGCTGAGGAAGCAACAATAACACTGGATGAATGTGTCCTGAGTAGATGACTGGTGCCCCGACAGCTTGCGGGGTGCCTAGGTGCCGGCTCCATGGGCAGAGGGATGTTGAGTGGGTTGATCACTTCCTGAGACAGACCTGGACCGGGTCCAGACAGGGATAAGTTGACTGGCAACACTCTGAGGGAACAGTTCTGGGTTTGCCGAGGTCATGCGGGAGGAGGACATGGATGTGCTGACGCTACTGCTGGCCAGCCCAGCCTGCCCTCCCAGGGTTATTACTACTGATGGGTGCTGCTGTGATTGGTTGGAATGCAGCATTTCTGAGGTTCTGGGCCAGCTGCAGTCGGTCATCATCTGGTCTGGTGGACAATGCCAGGCTCAATGGCAGCTGCTGACCCAAGGAACAGATGACCCCTGGTCAGTTTTGGAAATCACAGTCGGCTTGGCCATGCCAAAGTAGTCTTCCCTGCTGCCATTTGGCTGCAGGAGGTGAGGTTGGTCAGCCAGTGGCAGTGCCTCCACAAGTGGAGTGTGGAAGGGATCAGGAGGTGGACAACCCATAAATATGGTGGAATCAGATCTCTGAAAGAAAGGATGCCGTCTGCCAAGTCGAGTAGCACTGTCACTATCCCCATCCATGCTCTCCGATTCCATGTTCAGGCCAGCTGTGTTGGATGTTCCAGAGAGTTCCTCATCATGCTGCTCCTCGCCTTCTTTGCCGCCCTGCCAGGACGTGACGGAGACGCCGTCTCTCAGAGCCTCCACATCTGAGTCAGGAGCTGTGCGCATGTAGTAGATGAGGGCGTCAAACACGTAGGCTGTATGTCTGAGCGCAGTGACGTCAATTACAGGCAGGCAGTTCTGAGTGCTCATCATGGTGACTTATCAGGGACAGGGCATAGCTGAAGAAGTCCCTGCGAGCAGAAATGCCGTCACTGCTTGTGGCTGAAACAACACATTCAGAACTTCAGTGTACATTAATTACGTTATTCTCTCCCCACTTAAGTCAAGTATAAACATTACGGAATAACATCAGGATATAACAAAACATCACAGATCATTAAAATCTCCAGGGACAGGATATAACAAAACATCACAGTTAATATATAACTCCAGGGACAGAATATGACAAAACATCACAGTTAATATATAACTCCAGGAACAGGATATAACAAAACATCATAGTTAATATATAACTCCAGGAACAGGATATAATAAAACACAGTTAATATATAACTCCAGGGACAGAATACAACAAAACACAATCAATATATAACTCCAGGGACATAATATGACAAAACATCACAATCAATATATAACTCTAGGGACAGAATATGACAAAACACAATCAATATATAACTCCAAGAACAGGATATAACAAAACATCACAGTTAATACATAACTCCAGGGACAGAATATGACAAAACATCACAGTTAATATATAACCCCAGGGACAGAATATGACAAAACATCACAGTTAATATATAACTCCAGGGACAGAATATGACAAAACATCACAGTTAATATATAGCACCAGGGACAGAATATGACAAAACATCAGTTAATATATAACTCCAGGGACAGAATATGACAAAACACAATTAATATATAACTCCAGGAACAGGATATAACAAAACATCACAGTTAATACATAACTCCAGGGTGTCAACGTCTCAGAACTAGGGGATAGATTAGTCTCGAATTCAGACAGGCGTGAAGAGCACTTACAGAACAAACATAACTCTCTGTTCGAACATTAGTAATCTAATTTATTGTAATGTCGATCTGACGAACAGTCGCCTTGCACTTCTCTCAAAACATATATACACATAGACAATGCATTATACAAGTCATAACATTATAGCATCTGTCTATCATAAACATTCATGGTATCTAAAGTAATCTCTATAAACTAAGTAAATGTTTCCTAGAAGCTAAACCCCTCCTCTCAGTCCGACGTCCAGTCGCAGTCTGCGCCCTGACTTGCGTCTCGTGAACACGGAATGCTGGCGATCTCGGGCACTCCGTGATCGGTACTTCTCACGCTCCAGGCGGGCTCGAGGGTTTAATTGCGCAGTAGAGGATTTGACCTCTTTGGTCGAGAATGTTCGGATCCCGAACATTCGGACTATTGGTTTTTGTCTCCCTTGTTGAAGCTTAGCTTCTTTCTATAGTTACATCCCTTTGAATGTTCGAGTGAGACCTTGACACAGGGACAATACAACAAAACATCACAATCAATATATAACTCCAGGGACAGAATATGACAAAACATCACTATCACGATGTTCTTTATGATAAGTGTGATGTTCTTGGTGATCTATGCGTGATATTGGTCGTTGTCTTGGTAACGATACTCCTGGTGCGTCAATTGAGCTAGCTAACTGTCTTGCAATATAACTCACCCCTGCAGTGCACATTCACCCGTCATGAAACAAGATTGAGTTGGCGCACATAATCCTTTAATACAGAAATAACACAGACTCACGGAACATGTTTATACATCCAGAAACAATGTAATCCATAGACTATAAATATCCTCCTCACAATTTAACCAGCACACATCAATGCCTTCTCAAGCCTGCTTCATATCAAATCCACAAGACAGGTAATCCAGCTCCTATCCACCACTGGACCTCACACACTACACCCACACACTGGGTCTTAGTTTCCACTAACTATATCACCCACTCTGGGTTCAGGCCCTCACTCACTATAGAACCCACTCTGGTTCCGGCCTGTCTTCACAACTAGGAGATCTCTAACTCCGCTTCTCCGTAGACTACCGACCAGTTCGTAGACTACCGACCAGTTCGGCATCTACACATCAACTGTCTTGAAGTCCCTTGACTTCACACAAAACTAAACTGTCCTTCGGCGACCGACTCCTCACTCGGTCCCAGCTTCCACTGACTAGTCACCGTTTTCCACTGTCTTTTAACCCTGCTGTGTAGCCCTCCCCACAACATTATAACCCAGCCTAAAACTCTCTCTCCCCATCCCCCCTGGGGTCTGCTCACACCCGCACCATTATTTCTCCTGGCTGGTTGTTTTTTCTGGTAGTCTCGCTACTGGGGTCACTCACCTCAATGTCAATGACCCAGGCATATGTCAATCACAGTTAATACATAACTCCGGGGCCAGAATAAGACAAAACATCATAGTTAATACATAACTCTGGTGCCTCCGGGGCAAGAATATGGCAAAACAGCGCAGTTAAAACATAACTCCAGGGCCAGACTAACAAACATTGCTGACAACTTCGAGTACAGAAAATATAATTTTTCTAGCCTACAAACCAAACCAACCCCCCCCCCCCCCCCCCCCCACGCAACTGTGTGTAATGGCTATGTTTGTGTCTGTGGATATCAATTATATTTGTATGTACATGGCATTGTCTGATTGTTGGCTGTACGTATGTGTACTCTCCATGTACATTTGTTATTATGTCTGTACGTGACAACTATGTGTTCTATCCATGTACACATACTAAGTCTGTGTGTACATGTTGCATTAACTGCAGATTAGAGGCAGCACAGAACATCCCACCCCTTTTATTCCCTTCTCTTCTTACACATCCCCACCCCCCCCCCCCCCCCACACACACACCAGATGCTGAATGCCATTACAAGAGAAGTATACCTGGAGTGCCAAACCTCAGCCGCCTGCGGTTGTGATCCAGGACCTTGCAGTGATCGAGCCTCTTCCCTGGGGGGTCCAGCACGCTCTCGCTGGGTTCTGGTGTAGCTGGCATGCAGAGGATGTTGGGGACAAGATGGGTCGCTGTTGTTGCTGAGTGCCGAACCAAACCTGAGCTGGGCCTCAGTGGAGTTCATGACCGCCACCAACCATTGCCAGGTTGGACGCAAGTTCTGTTCCAAGAATAGCTGGAAATGTGACGGAACAAATATCAATGACTGAAACTCATCAGCCATCATGTTACGAGAGAAAGAACATAATTGTATATCATGTTATGAGAGGAGAGAAAGAACATAACTGTTTATCATGTTATGAGAGAAAGAACATAAGTGTTTATCACCTTATGAGAGAAAGATCATAATTTTTTATCGTGTTATGAGAGAAAGAACATAACTGTTTATCATGTTATGAAAGAAAGAACATAATCATGTTATGAGAGAAAGAACATAACTGTTTATCACCTTATGAGAGAAAGAACATAATTTTTTAACATGTTATGATAGAAAGAACATAATTGTTTATCATGTTATTAGAGTAAGAACATAACTGTTTATCATGTTATGAAAGAAAGAACATAATTGTTTATCAAGTTATGATGATTCTATCAATAGACTAGAGATGACAATGATTCTATCAATAGACTAGAGATAACAACACAATGATTCTATCAATAGACTAGAGATGACACAGTGACTCTATCAATAGACTAGAGATGATGCAATGATTCTATCAACAGACTAGAGATGACACAATGATTCTATCAATAGACTAGAGATGACACAATGATTCTATCAATAGACTAGAGATGACACAATGATTCTATCAACAGACTAGAGATGGCAGACATGTGAAATGTGAACAGGCAAGATATGTATCTTAACCCCTATCCACATTCACTCTAGCTGGATTCTCTCTCTTATGATATCTCCGTCCTCTTAACTAAAGATCCCGTGTTAAAAGATCCTGTGCCAAAAGACCCCATTGTCAGGAGATCCAGCTGTCAAAGGATCCTGTCTACAAGAGATCCCGCTGTCAAAAGATCCCGTTTACGAGCTCCCAATAAATGTCGTATTAATACTTTATTACTTTAGGTCGTCCCTGGAGTGAGGGGAATCAACACTCACATTTTAATTAACCCAATATCATTAACCTGGAAAATCCACCATGAATCTGTCCACAACACTCCTTCAGTCTGTAGACACCTCTTTCTTACTCTCACTCACCCCTGAATCATGCCCCCTCTCATTCTTCCCCAACACAACATACTCAACAAATCTAGCTTCAACAAATAAATACAAAAAATAATTTATTAAAGCAAAGAGTATGTGTGTGAGAAGTGTGTGTGTGTGTAGTGTGTAGAATGTGTGTCGAATACTCTATGTGTATGTAGAATCAGACCAGTGAATCAGGAGCAAAGTCAGTTGCATCACTGTGCTGAGCACACAACAGCGCCATATATTCCGGACAGAAAACCTCACCCAGATGATGTTTCTCCAGCCACGTGACAACTTTCTCCGATAACTCTCGAACAATCAGGATGCTGGTCATCAATGATAGACACTGTCCAATATTGGACTTCTCTCTAGTACACACTGAATCTACTCTGTTCAATAAATGTTCGTTGATCAGAGAATCTTTCAAATCTCGTTAATGTCACCTGGGAAATGTGAACACCTGATGCGTCACAATATGGGATAAGGCACTAGATAGTGATGCCACCAAATCCAGTCGTAGGATTGGAAACTACAGTTCAAGGACCAGAATTGTTTTTAAAATAGAGGTTGAGCGGGAGAGCATGACCGGATAGCGGCAAGGCCATCTTCCATTGTTAACTAATGGTTTCTCAGGGAGAGGAATGCCAGATGTAATGTATACTTTGGGTTCAAGCTGTCAGGTGGACAATGTTGAACTTTGGAGGCAGCATAATTTATGAGTACAGGCGGCATTGGAAGTGACCTTGGCTGTCAGAAGGGAACGCCATGCTCCGAATTTATGGTAGCGGGAAAAAGTAAATGAACTCAAGATCATGGACCCGATCATGAACTCAAGAAACAATGTAGATTTGGGTTAATGATATGCATTATAAGCAGGGTACGCAAGGTACTGATTGGAGGACCTTAGCGGGACGAGAGAGGGCATGGTCACGTGATTCCGGAAAGGCGCCAACTAAAGAGGTGATATATACTTTGGATCCAGTCAGTTTACACAGTGTGAAATAAGCGAGAATACGGTTTAGCAACAGGGCCGAGGGCTGGGTGATCGCCCAGCCCAGGAGGAATAAGTTTGGAACTTCGGCGATGGTGATGTCCATATCCCAGGCTGTTTAGTGTCCAGGAAGATGGACGAGGCAGTATTAAGACGGAAAAGATGCACATATCACAGTTCGTCTGGACCGCCGAAGACAAGCAGATGGTCAAGGATCTGTGAACCATTTATTCCAGGTAGATAAACCTGATGGAGTGGAACGCAAATTCCGAGGATCACAAAATGGCATGCAAGCCATTTGAGAAGGACATGTTGGCTAAGGAAACCACTCATTAGTTGCAGATGATGGCTAACGTCAGATAGGACAACCATTAGTCAGAGACACTGCGATCGAAATCACACAGGAGACTAAGGTCAATTGGAATCACACAGGAGACTAATGTCAAACATAACTGGAAAACGTCTGGTGGGATCCACGACAAACGAGAGGTTGAAGAGAGCAATTATATTTCAACTATGGAACCCAGAAGATCGACTGGACGACAGAAGCTGAATGTAAGTTGACGTAAGATTTAGACCTAATTAGTAATATTGTATATTATAATCAGGTATCTTAGTTTAGAGAGCTATAGCAAACTACCGTAGGTGAACTTACCGCGTAATAATGAACGACCGACAAATGTCAGGACTGAGTGCAACGTCCTGCAAAGGACCCACATCTAACTAGCTAGCTAACTATAATAGCAGTCTAAGCAAGGAAGCATTGGCAAACAACTGAACATTAACCCGCCAAGGAATCGCGATCCGGCAAAGGATCAGGACTGAATGTGACGTCCTGCAAATGACCTATATCTAAATGACTGAAATAGAGTGATGGGAGTCAAATTAATCATTTAGATAAGCAGAGTGTAGATAAACTATATATGTGCATGTAAACTAAGCAATTAGACTACAAGATTAATGATAACTAAGCGGGTCAACACGGCATGTAAATACGAAAAGATGGCAGTACTGCAAGAATATAAACACGGCGACCAAACACAGCAGACGGCAGAAGAGGATAGGAAGGCACTCGCGCCCACTAGGTCAACCAGACAATACAAAACAGGTGGGCGGGCCAGGACAGGTAATTACAACCTCGGCCAGAAACCACGGCAGGAGATGAAATGTTTGCCTTTTGTTCGCTGGACAGAGGCGAAGCGGAGTCGTGTTTCTGTTGTTGTGTAGTTAAGTTGGCCTTGCGGGGTACAAGCAGCGAGTTCAAATCTTCGGGTAAATGGTTAAATACTTTTAGGTTTATGTTGGCTGTAGGCGGCGCGTCGGGAAATAGGTGATAATGTTAGTTAAATATATATAGACGATAAATTACTGTGTTTAAAATACTGTTGTTAATTTATATTATGGCTAAGATATATTAATACTAGCATAGATAGAGAAGCAATAGATGTTAAGGACTTTGTAGGTAGTGAAAGACTAAGGTTTATTCTTACATAACACTCACGGGTATTGTTTTATAATGTTTCAGGCATTGCCAGGGTAAACTGGAGATGCCTAGACATACCGGGCATATCTGAATAAACAGTTACCCGCTGAACAAGTTGGATGGGAGCGAATTAACTCCCTGGGTATATGGATTGAGGGATCAATCTATGGATCAATGGGTATTTGGGCTAAATACATGGACCACTAATAAGCCTACGGAAAGATAGTTACGAAACAAAGGCCGGTGTAATTCCTAGCTTTAGTCCTTTGCTTCATGCGGTTAAGAGGCGGTCATAGGTGGCATTCCCCTAACATCTAGTTGCATAGTCTGGTTTACTATCTATCTCTCCCTTGTGAGGTAATGCAGTATTGTATTATTAGAGTTGATTATGCATTATGTGTCTGCAATGCATGTAATGGTTACTCTATGCGATTATGTTGTAGATTGTTACTCTGTTACTGTTCAGAAGGAAATAAATATATGTTTGAGTTGCCTTTTATTTCGACTTGTCAATCTGAGATTGTGTAGATTAGAGTAGTTTAGAGACATTGTGAGGTGGGCTGTACATCTCTCCTATAACCTGATAACATACACCACGAGACATTGATGGTGCAATAGTATAATTAACTATTGTTCTCACGCGGAGACACGAACCTAAATCTTTCCTATCCCTTCCTTTCATCTCTATCACCTCCTTCCCTCTCTCTTCATCTTTCCTTATTATCAAAGGTAGTGCGTAGTAGGCAGAGTTCGACTGAGGAACGAACTTTTAGGCTTCACACTATTTATATCATTTCCCTCATCCTATTCTTTCCCTTCTACCTCTCTCTTCCCTCCTTCTTATACCTCTTCTTTTCTCTCTGTCACAGAAAACCTAAATGTTCGTATGTCACTTGTTATAAGATTTTCCCCATATTAAAAACACCCTATTAATGTTCCAGGTAGTTATATCTATTGGTGTCCCTGGTACATGTGTTATTTATAGTGTTCTGAATCTTCTGTGATGTAGCTATCACTTAAGAAAACACACATATCATCATCATGTCATGCTCAGCAGAAGCCAGGTTTCTGCAGACCAACTAGGTTATGAGCCCAGTGTAAAGGCCTCTCAGTAACCTCTGTCTTCAATCCGTGAGCCATCACTTTCTATAACTTTGATACTAGCTTCTTGGTAGAATATCATAGCACTATCGAGTGGAACATGTTGAAAAGAGAACACCCTGGTGAGAGCAACTCAATTCTGACCTTAATTAGGTGAGTGTAGGCCGATAGCAGCACTCATATCTATAACAGAGAACCGAACTCTGTCATACGGCCAAATAGCTCATCACATTGGTCTGAGTCATGGTAAGACAAGGAAAGATTAAAGGAAACGGGTAGAAACCTAGCAGATGCCCTACTGGAAGATCCTACCTTTTCACATTCCCTTCATCACTCCCAACCATCCTCAATCTCACTAAATATTATCCCACTACATTGTCCTTAACTCCCTGAGTTAAATGATATATCACACAAGCTAGTTAAAGCTACACAATAGGCTACTAGTGCCGACGCTATTATAATACTTTCTATCATCGCACTTATAATACATTCTATCACCGCACCTATAATACATTCTATCACCGCTCCTATAATACATTCTATCACCGCTCCTATAATACATTCTATCACTGCTCCTATAATACATTCTATCACCGCACCTATAATACATTCTATCACCGCACTTATAATACATTCTATCACCGCTCCTATAATACATTCTATCACCGCACCTATAATACATTCTATCACCGCAACTATAATACATTCTACCACCGCACCTATAGTACATTCTACCACCGCACCTATAATACATTCTACCACCGCACCTTAATACATTCTATCAACGCACCTATAATACATTCTATCACCGCACCTATAATACATTCTATCACCGCAACTATAATACATTCTATCACCGCACCTATAATACATTCTATCACCGCACCTATAATACATTCTATCACCACACTTATAATACATTCTATCACCACACCTATAATACATTCTGTCACCGCACGTATAATACATTCTATCACCGCACCTATAATACATTCTATCACCGCACCTATAATACATTATATCACCCCTCCTATAATACATTCTATCACTGCACTTATAATACATTCTATCACCGCACCTATAATACATTCTATCACCGCACTTATAATACATTCTATCACCGCACTTATAATACATTCTATCACCGCTCTTATAATACATTCTATCACCGCTCCTATAATACATTCTATCACCGCTCCTATAATACATTCTATCACCGCACTTATAATACATTCTATCACCACACTTATAATACATTCTATCACCGCTCCTATAATACATTCTATCACCGCTCCTATAATACATTCTATCACCGCACTTATAATACATTCTATCACCGCACTTATAATACATTCTATCACCGCACTTATAATACATTCTATCACCGCTCCTATAATACATTCTATCACCACACTTATAATACATTCTATCACCGCTCCTATAATACATTCTACCACCGCACTTATAATACATTCTATCACCGCTCCTATAATACATTCTATCACCGCACTTATAATACATTCTATCACCGCACTTATAATACATTCTATCACCGCACCTATAATACATTCTATCACCGCTCCTATAATACATTCTATCACCGCTCCTATAATACATTCTATCACTGCACCTATAATACATTCTATCACCGCACTTATAATACATTCTATCACCGCACTTATAATACATTCTATCACCGCACCTATAATACATTCTATCACTGCACCTGTAATACATTCTATCACTGCTCCTGTAATACATTCTATCACCGCACCTATAATACATTCTATCACCGCAACTATAATACATTCTATCACCGCTCCTATAATACATTCTATCACCGCACTTATAATACATTCTACCACCGCACTATAATACATTCTATCACCGCTCCTATAATA
Organism: Cepaea nemoralis; assembly: GCA_014155875.1. NCBI lineage: Eukaryota > Metazoa > Mollusca > Gastropoda > Stylommatophora > Helicidae > Cepaea > Cepaea nemoralis. The sequence goes on from JACEFZ010002702.1 coordinate 10,446, forward strand.
CATTCTATCACCGCACTTATAATACATTCTATCACCGCACTTATAATACATTCTATCACCGCACCTATAATACATTCTATCACCGCTCCTATAATACATTCTATCACCGCCTCCTATAATACATTCTATCACTTGCACCTATAATACATTCTATCACCGCACTTATAATAACATTCTATCACCGCACTTATAATACATTCTATCACCGCACCTATAATACATTCTATCACTGCACCTGTAAATAATTCTATCACTGCTCCTGTAATACATTCTATCACCGCACCTATAATACATTCTATCACCGCAACTATAATACATTCTATCACCCGCACCTATAATACATTCTATCATCGCACTATAATACATTCTATCACTGCACCTATAATACATTCTATCACCGCTCTATAATACATTCTATCACCGCTCCTATAATACATTCTACACCGCACTTATAATACATTCTATCACCGCACCTATAATACATTCTATCACTGCACCTGTAATACATTCTATCACTGCTCCTGTATAACATTCTATCACCGCACCCTATAATACATTCTATCACCGCACTATATACATTCTATCACCGCTCATAATACATTCTATCACCGCACTTATAATACATTCTATCACCGCAATTATAATACATTCTATCATCGCACCTATAATACATTCTATCATCGCACCTATAATACAGTCTATCACCGCACCTATAATACAGTCTATCACCGCACCTATAATACATTCTATCATCGCACTTATAATACATTCTATCACCGCACCTATAATACATTCTATCACCGCTCCTATAATACATTCTATCACCGCACCTATAATACATTCTATCACCGCACCTATAATACATTCTATCACCGCACTTATAATACATTCTATCACCGCACCTATAATACATTCTATCACCGCTCCTATAATACATTCTATCACCGCTCCTATAATACATTCTATCACCGCACCTATAATACATTCTATCACCGCACCTATAATACATTCTATCACCGCACCTATAATACATTCTATCACCGCACCTATAATACATTCTATCACCGCACCTATAATACATTCTATCACCGCACCTATAATACATTCTATCACCGCACCTATAATACATTCTATCACCGCTCCTATAATACATTCTATCACCGCACCTATAATACATTCTATCACCGCTCCTATAATACATTCTATCACCGCACCTATAATACATTCTATTGCCGCTCCTATAATACACTCTATCACCGCACCTATAATACATTCTATCACCGCACCTATAATACATTCTATCACCGCTCCTATAATACATTCTATCACCGCACCTATAATACATTCTATCACCGCACCTATAATACATTCTATCACCGCTCCTATAATACATTCTATCACCGCACCTATAATACATTCTATCACCGCACCTATAATACATTCTATCACCGCTCCTATAATACATTCTATCACCGCACCTACAATACATTTTATTGCCGCTCCTATAATACAATCTATCTCCGCACTTATAATACATTCTATCACCGCACCTATTATACATTCTATCACCGCACTTATAATACATTCTATCACCGCTCCTATAATACATTCTATCACCGCTCCTATAATACATTCTATCACCGCTCCTATAATACATTCTATCACCGCACTTATAATACATTCTATCACCGCTCCTATAATACATTCTATCACCGCTCCTATAATACATTCTATCACCGCACTTATAATACATTCTATCACCGCTCCTATAATACATTCTATCACCGCACTTATAATACATTCTATCACCGCACTTATAATACATTCTATCACCGCTCCTATAATACATTCTATCACCGCTCCTATAATACATTCTATCACCGCTCCTATAATACATTCTATCACCGCACTTATAATACATTCTATCACCGCTCCTATAATACATTCTATCACCGCACTTATAATACATTCTATCACCGCACCTATAATACATTCTATCACCGCACCTATAATACATTCTATCACCGCTCCTATAATACATTCTATCACAGCACTTATAATACATTCTATCACCGCTTCTATAATACATTCTATCACCGCTTCTATAATACATTCTATCACCGCTCCTATAATACATTCTATCACCGCACTTATAATACATTCTATCACCGCACGTATAATACATTCTATCACCGCACCCATAATACATTCTATCACCGCACTTATAATACATTCTATGACAACACCTATAATACATTCTATCACCGCACCTATAATACATTCTATCACCGCACCTATAATACATTCTATCACCGCACTTATAATACATTCTATCACCGCTGCTATAATATATTCTATCACCGCTTCTATAATACATTCATTCTATCACCGCTGCTATAATACATTCTATCACCGCTCCTATAATACATTCTATCACCGCACCTATAATACATTCTATCACCGCACTTATAATATATTCTATCACAGCTCCAATAATACATTCTATCACTGCTCCAATAATACATTCTATCACAGCACCTATAATACATTCTATCACCACACCTATGATACATTCTATCACCGCACCTATGATAGATTCTATCACCGCACCTATGATACATTCTATCACCACACCTATAATACATTCTATCACCGCACCTATAATACATTCTATCACCGCACCTATAATACATTCTATCACCGCACCTATAATACATTCTATCATATGGCTATTCCGGTTGAAGATTGAGACTATGCAATCACTGGATCGATGTCCGCCGATACATATCAACAAATTGACACTATAGTCTCTCAAGAACAACAACCAGGAATACTGCGCCGATCCTTAGCACTTTATAACTTTTGGTCGACTAACTCAAATTTGTTTACCTCAACTGGTTTTAATTCGGGGCTTGAGTGACGTCACCAAAAAGTCTAGACGCTAGACAGTCCAGAATCTGGTTTTCTCCCTCTGTTTTAGACAGTGGAATCAACCCGCAGTCTATTATGCTTTCATCTGGGAATCTGGTTCCCGTACAACAAAAAGTCTTGCCTGTCTGTTTCCCCACATCACAAGATCTATCCAACGTCTGCCCAGACATTCCGTCTACAACTTCAAAGGCTGACTACTGCCTTGCAGACGGATGGCGCTATTGTCCCTTCTTGAGCAACAACTTATTAACAAAATGCCGACTGTGTAGACATTTGACTCGACTTATTTTGTTCCACAGTCCCCCACTCATCAAAGGATTGCCGGTTTTTGTAGACGAAGGTCCCGTCTTTCTTTCATCGATCTAACTATCAAGTTTTTATGTGACACTAACTGTACAAGTGAGATGATGGACACACGTATAGTTGGCAGTGTAAACATGGGACTAACTGTACAAGTGAGATGATGGACACAAGTATAGTTGGCAGTGTAAACATGGGACTAACTGTACAAGTGAGATGATGGACACACGTATAGTTGGCAGTGTAAACATGGGACTAACTGTACAAGTGAGATGATGGACACAAGTATAGTTGGCAAAATGTACACTGCATTATCCTTACCTTCCATTGTTCTTTTGCCAGGAAATTTCCTGGAAAATGGCAACTCTGTGAACAATATAATGAAGACGTATCACAATATAATGAAGATGTATCACAATATGCCATCTTCACATTCTACATACTCACTCTGTATTCACATGTTCCTTACCAAATGTTCCATGTTCTCATCCTACATATCCATTCTGTCATGAAATGTTCTATTCTCATACTCTACAGACACAATACAATATAAAATGTTCTAACATCACATTCTACATATATAAACTATGATGACAATGTTCTATCGTCACATTTTAAATTAATAACATGAGAGCAAAAAGTTCTGGATGTCACATTCTACAAAAATAAATGTCAGCAAATGATCTACACATGTCTGATGTACAAGCCTTTGATGAGAACAGTACACTCCTGTAATCAGCGACAGAAATACACAACTAGTGTGGGAACACACACTAAGTTACACAAACAAAATCTCAGTTGTAATACAGCATGGACAGACTAAGTTGTATATACTTATGCAGTGGTGTCAGAATAAACTGTATGACAACACATGATGCTTAATAATACTTAACAGCAAAGACAGACAAATCAGCCTGCCTGTCATACTGATACACCAAAGACAGACAAATCAGCCTGCATGTCATACTTATACACCAAAGACAGAATTGAAGGTATGTATATCACAAATAGCAAAGTGCTGGGGTTGAGTGCTACGTCCTTTGAAGGACATGCAACTAAAAATTATGAGACAACAAATATCCAGGCATGCATAGGAGACAAGCAAGAGACAGACAAAATCTCAAGTACATGTGTAAGACAGACAAGCAAGAGACAGACAAGCCTCAAGTACATATGTAAGACAGACAAGCAAGAGACAGACAAAAGCTCAGGGACACATGTCAGACAGACAAGCAAGAGACAGACAAAACCTCAGGTGCATATAAAAGACTGACAAACCTCAAGTACTCAAGTACATATGTCAGACAGACAAGAAAGAGACAGACAAAAGCTCAGGTACACATGTCAGACAGACAAGCAAGAGACAGACAAAAGCTCAGGTACACATGTCAGGCAGACAGAGATGAGTCCAGCAACAGGCCGGTCACAGCCACATACCCATGTCGACCAGCTGGGTCTTCCTGGCCCCAGAAACCCTGGATCTGGAGGGCCGGTACTGCCGCTGCTCCACCAGCTGCCTCCCAACAGTCTGCACCAGGAACAGCAGGATGTTCTCCCCGCGTGAGTTGGGCGCCGACACCAGGTCTGTGTGACTGAGCAGGCGATTGAGAAGACTGAACCGAGAGGTCTGAACCCCAGCCACCAGTGCCTTACACTTGCACTTCTCCCAACAGTCACAGTAAGCGGTCGGGAGGTCTTCTTCAGCTTACAATCATGGCCCTTGTGGCAGACTGGCACATTCGGTGCAGCAACACAACGTGCCTGTCAGCCCACCCGTCTTGCATTCAAATATGTCCTGTGTGGAAAGAGATAACAGCAGGTCAACTTGCACATCGACAAACTGATCTTTATTCATTAATTCAGGGTTCAAATGTGCTATCACATGACCCCTTGCCACACAATCTGTTGATTAGCATCATATCACCCATTACAGCATCATACTGTTGTCATGTCACCCATTCCCCCGTAATCTAAAAGTTAACATACTGTTGCCATGTCACCCATTCCCCCGTAATCTGAAAGTTAACAGCAAGGAGACATGTTATTTTCTACAAATGCTGCCCGGGGTAACACATCAATGACTACCTGCGGCTACAACTGATGCTATCAGGAATCCAACCTGGCAATAGTCAAAGGTCAGATCAAGAACAAAGCAAAGGTGTCTGTGTGATCACCTGGCTTTCTAGGAACTATCAGTATCCACACTTTTTGACTTCCAAGGGAGAGGGAATACATACAGGCATGTCCTGAGAGCTATGATGTTAATGATGGATGAAAGTATGTCATTTGATCCTTTATGAGGCAAACCAAACATCTCACAACAGGCAATGTGGTCTCATGATAGGCACCGTAGGTCTCATGATAGGCACCGTGGTCTCATGATAGGCACCGTGGTCTCATGATAGGCACTGTGGTTTCACGATAGGTACTGAGGTTTCAAGAAACTCCTTGCCAATTATGTAAGCTAACAAAGCTGTGCAGCCCACACAGAAACACTTGGATGGAAGCAGTCAGCAAAAGAGACAAGCACACAAGAGAGACAAGCACACAACAGAGATAGGCACACAAGAGAGACAAGCACACAACAGAAATAGGCATACAAGAGAGACAAGCACACAACAGAGACACGCACACAAGAGAGACAAGCACACAACAGAGATAGGCACACAAGAGAGACAAGCACACAACAGAGATAGGCACACAACAGAGATAGGCACACAAGAGAGACAAGCACACAACAGGCAGGCACACAAGAGAGACAGGCACACAAGAGAGACAGGCACACAAGAGAGACAGGCACACAACAGAGACAGGCACACAACAGAGACAGGCACACAACAGAGACAGGCACACAACAGAGACAGGCACACAACAGAGACAGGCACACAACAGAGACAGGCACACAACAGAGACAGGCACACAACAGAGACAGGCACACAACACAGACAAGCACACAACAGAGACAGGCACATAACAGAGACAGGCACACAACACAAACAGGCACACAACAGAGACAGGCACACAACAGAGACAGGCACACAACAGAGACAGGCACACAACAAAGACAGGCACATAACAGAGACCGGCACAAAACAGATACAGCGACACACAAACACCTGGATGGAAGCAGCCAGCAACAGAGACAAGCACACAACAGAGACAAGCACACAACAGAGACAAGCACACAACAGAGACAGGCACACAACAGAGACAGGCACACACAGACAAGCACACACAAACACCTGGATGGAAGCAGCCAGCAACAGAGAGACAGGCACACAACAGAGACAGGCACACCAGAGACAGGCACACAACAGAGACAGGCACACAACAGAGACAGGCACACAACAGAGACAGGCACACAACAGAGACAAGCACACAACAGAGACAAGCACACAACAGAGACAGGCACACAGAGACAGGCACACAACAGAGACAGGCACACAACAGAGACAGGCACACAACAGAGACAGGCACACAACAGATGGACACACAGAAACACCTGGATGGAAGCAGCCGGCAACAGAGACACGCACACAACAGAGACAAGCACACAACAGAGACAGGCACACAACAGAGACAGGCACACAACAGAGACAGGCACACAACAGAGACAGGCACACAACAGAGACAGGCACACAACAGAGACAGACACACTACAGAGACAGGCACACTACAGAGACAGGCACACAACAGAGACAGGCACACAATAGAGACAGGCACACAACAGAGACAGGCACACAACAGAGACAGGCACACAACAGAGACAGGCACACAACAGAGACAATCACACAACAGAGACAGGCACACAACAGAGACAGGCACACAACAGAGACAAGCACACAACAGAGACAGGCACACAACAGAGACAAGCACACAACAGAGACAGGCACACAGAGAAACACCTGGATGGAAGCAGCCAGCAACAGAGAGACAAGCTCACAACAGAGACAAGCACACAACAGAGACAAGCACACAACAGAGACAGGCCCACAACAGAGACAGGCCCACAACAGAGACAGGCCCACAACAGAGACAAGCACACAACAGAGACAGACACACAACAGAGACAAGCACACACAGAAACACCTGGATGGAAGCAGCCAGCAACAGAGAGACAAGCACACAACAGTGACAGGCACACAACAGAGACAGGCACACAACAGAGACAGACACACAACAGAGACAAGCACACAACAGAGACATGTACAATGTTCTAAATTGTACCGACTATATCAGAAATAGATCAGATAATATGTTCTACATTATACAGACTATCAGAAACAGATCAGACAATACTTTACATAGAAAATATTACAAAACAGATCAGACAATACATAGAGAATATTACAAAACAGATCAGACAATACTTCACACTTGACGCAGACAATATCAGAAAGCAGATACCTTCGACTGGCAGAGCTGTCGGACGACCTTGACTGCAGGGAGGCAATGGCATCAACAGCACTGGTCACTGCATCCAGGGTACAGCTGAAGGGGTGTGTGACAGAAGGAGGCTCTGAAATGACAGACAACTAATGAGACCCTGGATAAACATGACCTGGAATGTTAGTCCAATCACAGCTACCAACATTGTCATGTCAAGTGGTGGGGGGACAAGCTCCCACACCTCACACAGAGAAATCAACTCAGTTAGCGGACACACATAGACTACACACAGACCAGCAGGCAGGGCAATCAGGAATGCATACAGAGTAATGGCAAGTACTCTCTCTCTCTCTCTCTCTCTCTCTCTCTCTCTCTCTCTCTCTCTCTCTCTCTCTCTCTCTCTCTCTCTCTCTCTCTCTCTCTCTCTCTCTCGCAGCAGCAGATATACACTTGGCAATGAACTGTTTACATGAGTCTTGGTGTCAGGTTGTCTAAAGGTCAATTTAGGATAGTGGGGACAGACAACTCTGCATCAACAATCAAGACAGACAACTCTGTGAGACTTGCTTCATCAACAATCAAGACAAACAACTCTCAGTGAGACTTGCATCAACAATCAAGGCAGACAACTCAGTGAGGCTAGCATCAACAATAAAGACAGACAACTCTCGGTGAGACTTCCATCAACAATCAAGACAGACAACTCTCAGTGAGACTTTCATCAACAATCAAGACAGACAACTCTCAGTAAGACTTTCATCAACAATCAAGACAGACAACTCTCAGTAAGACTTGCATCAACAATCAAGACAGCCAACTGTCAGTAAAACTTTCTTCATCAATAATCAAGACAGACAACTCTGTGAGACTTTCTTCATCAACAATCAAGACAGACAACTCTCAGTGAGACTTTCTTCATCAACAATCAAGACAGACAACTCTCAGTGAGACTTTCTTCATCAACAATCAAGGCAGACAACTCTCAGTGAGACTTGCATCAACAATCAAGACAGACAACTCTCAGTGAGATTTTCTTCATCAACAATCAAGACAGACAACTCTTGGTAAGACTTGCTGCATCACTAATCAAGACAGACAACTCTCAATGATTGACTTTCTTCATCAACAATCAAGACAGACAACTGTTAGTAAAACCTTCATCAACAATCAAGACAGACAACTGTTAGTAAAACCTTCATCAATAATCAAGACAGACAACTCTTAGTGGGACTTTCTTCATCAACAATCAAGACAGACAACTCTCAGTGAGACTTTCTTCATCAACAATAAAGACAGACAACTCTCAGTGAGACTTCCATCAACAATCAAGACAGACAACTCTCAATACTAACAACAGCCCAGTGTTGGATCAGACAGCAGGAGAAAAGGGACCCACCGTTATCACACTCCTTATTGGACTGAGGGGATGCAGGCAGCCACACACATGTGCAAGCAGGTTCCTGTTCCCATCACAATGCTCCTGCAAGACTTCCTGCAACCTCTGACCTCTGACACTGCTGCCTGCTGCTTCTGCAAATCAAATGCATAAACAGGGTTGACCTCACGTCAGCTGTAACCGAGGGCTGTCCGTTTATGTGATCACAATGTTACAGATGTCAATGTAAGACATGCTATGTGATACCAATGTTTTGTGTATAAATGTAAGACAATTCAATGTAAGACATTATATGTGATACCAATGTTTCATGAATAAATGTAAGAAAAGTAAATGTAAGACATTCTTTGTGATACTACTATTTCATGTATAAATGTAAGACAAGTCAATGTAAGACATTCTATGTGATACCAGTGTCTCATGTATAAATGTAAGACATTCTTTGTGATACTACTATTTCATGTATAAATGTAAGACAAGTCAATGTAAGACATTCTATGTGATACCAATGTTACAGGTGCCAATGTAAGACATTCTATGTGACACCAATGACACAGATGTCAACTTTCATATATTCTGTCTCCTTCAGCAGGAGCTGGAGTGTAGGAATGCTGATCTCTCCTGCAGAACCCAGATTATGAATGCATCTATACTGTGCCCAGCTGTGACCATGTCTGATACAGGCACTAGTGAAACCACATGCCAATGTGTGAGCTGTGATGTGTCATCAATGTAACTATTTGTATCAGTCTCCCCTGACAGATCTGAAGCATAACCTGACAGGCAGTCACAATGGTAACCTGCCATGGTACAGTTTATACAGGCCTGGAACATGGCATGAGTTGTAACAAGCGAGGTCTGCATGAAGAGACCGTGCGAAGTGACCTACCATGGCATGAGTTGTAACAAGCGCGGTCTGCATGAAGAGACTGTGCGAAGTGACCTACCATGGCATGAGTTGTAACAAGCGCGGTCTGCATGAAGAGACCGTGTGAAGTGACCTACCATGGCATGAGTTGTAACAAGCGCGGTCTGCATGAAGAGACTGTGCGAAGTGACCTACCATGGCATGAGTTGTAACAAGCAGGGTCTGCATGAAGAGACCGTGTGAAGTGACCTACCATGGCATGAGTTGTAACAAGCGCGGTCTGCATGAAGAGACCGTGTGAAGTGACCTACCATGGCATGAGTTGTAACAAGCGCCGTCTGCATGAAGAGACCTGTGCGAAGTGACCTACCATGGCATGAGTTGTAACAAGCGCGGTCTGCATGAAGAGACCGTGTGAAGTGACCTACCATGGCATGAGTTGTAACAAGCGCGGTCTGCATGAAGAGACCGTGCGAAGTGACCTACCATGGCATGAGTTGTAACAAGCGCGGTCTGCATGAAGAGACCGTGCGAAGTGACCTACCATGGCATGAGTTGTAACAAGCGCGGTCTGCATGAAGAGACCGTGCGAAGTGACCTACCATGGCATGGTCACAAAAGCATGGAAAGTGTGTAGAATGTTTTGCGCAAGAGCAAAACGTCACCTTAACATCAGTTGGCTCGAGCTACGGTCAGCGTTGGACCTAGTTCTGAGTTATAGAGCATGGCTAATATTACACCTCTCTTTTAGAACAGTTTATTGTTTAGGCACTGTTTTGTATATTTGTGCATCTTGTGTAGAGCAAATGGTTGCACTATCGACAGTGTAAAGTGTATAGCCATATTAGTCAAGTAGAATGTGAAGACTCCACCAGTGTTGTATTATTCCAGCTACGCTGAGTTCAGTCTAAGTAGTTAGCAGGTATAGACTGTCCAAGAAAACTACCAGTGTTGTGTTATACCAGCTACGTTGAGTTCAGTCTAAGTAGTTAGCAGGTATAGACTGTCCAAGAAAACTCTACCAGTGTTGTGTTATATCAGCTACGTTGAGTTCAGTCTAAGTAGTTAGCCGGGATAGACTGTCCAAGAAAACTACCAGTGTTGTATTATACCAGCTACGTTGAGTTCAGTCTAAGTAGTTAGCAGGTATAAATCAACTTAAATCAACTTTATTAGGGTCACAAATTGGTATATAGACTGTCCAAGAAAACTCCAACAGTGTTGTTTTATACAAGCTACGTTGCGTTCAGTCTAAGTAGTTAGCAGGTATAGACTGTCCAAGAAAACTCTACCAGTGTTGTGTTATACCAGCTACGTTGAGTTCAGTCTAAGTAGTTAGCAGGTATAGACTGTCCAAGAAAACTCCACCAGTGTTGTGTTATACCAGCTACGTTGAGTTCAGTCTAGGTAGTTAGCAGGTATAGACTGTCCAAGAAAACTCTACCAGTGTTGTGTTATACCAGCTACATTGAGTTCAGTCTAAGTAGTTAGCAGGTATAGACTGTCCAAGAAAACTCCACTAGTGTTGTGTTATACCAGCTACGTTGAGTTCAGTCTAAGTAGTTAGCAGGTATAGACTGTCCAAGAAAATTCCACTAGTGTTGTGTTATACCAGCTACGTTGAGTTCAGTCTAAGTAGTTAGGAGGTATAGACTGTCCAAGAAAACTCCACCAGTGTTGTGTTATACCAGCTACGTTGAGTTCAGTCTAAGTAGTTAGCAGGTATAGACTGTCCAAGAAAACTCTACCAGTGTTGTGTTATACCAGCTACGTTGAGTTCAGTCTAAGTAGTTAGCAGGTATAGACTGTCCAAGAAAACTCTACCAGTGTTGTGTTATACCAGCTACGTTGAGTTCAGTCTATGTAGTTAGCAGGTATAGACTGTCCAAGAAAGCTCTACCAGTGTTGTGTTATACCAGCTACGTTGAGTTCAGTCTAAGTAGTTAGCAGGTATAGACTGTCCAAGAAAACTCTACCAGTGTTGTGTTATACCAGCTACGTTGAGTTCAGTCTAAGTAGTTAGCAGGTATAGACTGTCCAAGAAAACTCTACCAGTGTTGTGTTATACCAGCTACGTTGAGTTCAGTCTAAGTAGCTAGCAGGTATAGACTGTCCAAGAAAACTCTACCAGTGTTGTGTTATACCAGCTACGATGAGTTCAGTCTAAGTAGTTAGCAGGTATAGACTGTCCAAGAAAACTCCACCAGTGTTGTGTTATACCAGCTACGTTGAGTTCAGTCTAAGTAGTTAGCCGGTATAGACTGTCCAAGAAAACTACCAGTGTTGTATTATACCAGCTACGTTGAGTTCAGTCTAAGTAGTTAGCAGGTATAAATCAACTTAAATCAACTTTATTAGGGTCACAAATTGGTATATAGACTGTCCAAGAAAACTCCACCAGTGTTGTGTTATACAAGCTACGTTGCGTTCAGTCTAAGTAGTTAGCAGGTATAGACTGTCCAAGAAAACTCTACCAGTGTTGTGTTATACCAGCTACGCTGGTAAGCAGTAACGACCTATTATACAGATGTACTGGGTACATGCTTGGTAAGCAGTAATGACCTATTATACAGATGTACTGGGTACATGCTTGGTAAGCAGTAACGACCTATTATACAGATGTACTGGGTACATGCTTGGTAAGCAGTAACGACCTATTATACAGATGTTCTGGGTACATGCTTGGTAAGCAGTAACGACCTATTATACAGATGTACTGGGTACATGCTTGGTAAGCAGTAACGACCTATTATACAGATGTACTGGGTACATGCTTGGTAAACAGTAACGACCTATTATACAGATGTACTGGGTATATGCTTGGTAAGCAGTAACGACCTATTATACAGATGTACTGGGTATATGGTTGGTAAGCAGTAACGACCTATTATACAGATGTACTGGGTATATGGTTGGTAAGCAGTAACGACCTATTATACAGATGTACTGGGTATATGGTTGGTAAGCAGTAACAACCTATTATACAAATGTACTGGGTATATGCTTGGTAAGCAGTAACGACCTATTATACAGATGTACTGGGTATATGCTTGGTAAGCAGTAACAACCTATTATACAGATGTACTGGGTATGTGGTTGGTAAGCAGTAACGACATATTATACAGATGTACTGGGTACATGCTTGGTAAGCAGTAACGACCTATTATACAGATGTACTGGGTACATGCTTGGTAAGCAGTAACGACCTATTATACAGATGTACTGGGTACTATGCTTGGTAAGCAGTAACGACCTATTATACAGATGTACTGGGTACATGCTTGGTAAGCAGTAACGACCTATTATACAGATGTACTGGGTATATGCTTGGTAAGCAGTAACGACCTATTATACAGATGTACTGGGTATATGCTTGGTAAGCAGTAACGACCTATTATACAGATGTACTGGGTACATGCTTGGTAAGCAGTAACGACCTATTATACAGATGTACTGGGTACATGCTTGGTAAGCAGTAACGACCTATTATACAGATGTACTGGGTACATGCTTGGTAAGCAGTAACGACCTATTATACAGATGTACTGGGTACATGCTTGGTAAGCAGTAACGACCTATTATACAGATGTACTGGGTACATGCTTGGTAAGCAGTAACGACCTATTATACAGATGTACTGGGTACATGCTTGGTAAGCAGTAACGACCTATTATACAGATGTACTGGGTACATGCTTGGTAAGCAGTAACGACCTATTATACAGATGTACTGGGTACATGCTTGGTAAGCAGTAACGACCTATTATACAGATGTACTGGGTACATGCTTGGTAAGCAGTAACGACCTATTATACAGATGTACTGGGTACATGCTTGGTAAGCAGTAACGACCTATTATACAGATGTACTGGGTACATGCTTGGTAAGCAGTAACGACCTATTATACAGATGTACTGGGTACATGCTTGGTAAGCAGTAACGACCTATTATACAGATGTACTGGGTACATGCTTGGTAAGCAGTAACGACCTATTATACAGATGTACTGGGTACATGCTTGGTAAGCAGTAACGACCTATTATACAGATGTACTGGGTATATGCTTGGTAAGCAGTAACGACCTATTATACAGATGTACTGGGTATATGGTTGGTAAGCAGTAACGACCTATTATACAGATGTACTGGGTATATGGTTGGTAAGCAGTAACGACCTATTATACAGATGTACTGGGTATATGGTTGGTAAGCAGTAACAACCTATTATACAAATGTACTGGGTATATGCTTGGTAAGCAGTAACGACCTATTATACAGATGTACTGGGTATATGCTTGGTAAGCAGTAACAACCTATTATACAGATGTACTGGGTATATGGTTGGTAAGCAGTAACGACATATTATACAGATGTACTGGGTATATGGTTGGTAAGCAGTAACGACATATTATACAGATGTACTGGGTATATGCTTGGTGAGCAGTAACGACCTATTATACAGATGTACTGGGTATATGGTTGGTAAGCAGTAACAACCTATTATACAGATGTACTGGGTATATGCTTGGTAAGCAGTAACGACCTATTATACAGATGTACTGGGTATATGCTTGGTAAGCAGTAACGACCTATTATACAGATGTACTGGGTACATGCTTGGTAAGCAGTAACGACCTATTATACAGATGTACTGGGTACATGCTTGGTAAGCAGTAACAACCTATTATACAGATGTACTGGGTATATGTTTGGTAAGCAGTAACAACCTATTATACAGATGTACTGGGTACATGCTTGGTAAGCAGTAACAACCTATTATACAGATGTACTGGGTACATGCTTGGTAAGCAGTAATGACCTATTATACAGATGTAACTGGGTACATGCTTGGTAAGCAGTAATGACCTATTATACAGATGTACTGGGCATATGGTCGGTAAGCAGTAAAGACCTATTATACAGATGTACTGGGTATATGCTTGGTAAGCAGTAACGACCTATTATACAGATGTACTGGGTATATGCTTGGTAAGCAGTAACGACCTATTATACAGATGTACTGGGTATATGCTTGGTAAGCAGTAAAGACATTTTAAGGTCTAGACCTATATGGCGTATGGTGCCAGACCGACACTTGAATAGACCAATCAGCACTCCAGGGGTGATGTGGTCAATATAACGTAAGCCGTCTTCACTTTCCAAATCATTTCCCGGTGCCAGTGTAGACCGTGTTCATCTGGAAGCCTTGGCTAACTTGAAAATCCATCTATATGTGGATTTGAACCCACGACCACTGGACCGGCAGGCAGGCTTCTAGCCACTAAGCTACAGCAGCTAGTGGGCATATGATGCTTGTCCTAGAATTGTATAAACCAAGTGACCTTCAGTGGCCATGCTGACCGCCTCTACTTACCAGGGCATTTTCTGGTACCCGGGATAGCCTGGATCCACCTGCGAGTCCAGGTCCATGTGCCTAGGTGGAGATTCAATTATATGACCAGTGTCCAGTTACAAACTGCCATTTAGTCAACTGTGCTATTTACTGACATTGGTCTGACAAGAGTAGACAACTCAGCAACATTGAGCAGCCAAGAGCAGACAACTCAGCAACATTGCGATCAACTATAACAATATGCATACACTACATGAACATCTAAATTTTTTGCATACATCTACATACTGTATGTATTATATGCAGACATCTACGTAATAAGTACACACCTACATTACACATAAACTACATTATATGAACACATCTACATTATACATACACACCTACATTACACATCTACATTATATGTACACATCTACATTACACTACATTATATATACACACCTACATTACACATCTACATTATATGTTCACTACATTATACATACACACATTACACATCTACATTATATGTACACTACATTATTCATACACATTACCCATCTACATTATATGTACACACGCACGCACACGCACGCACGCACGCACGCACGCACACACACACACACACACACACACACACACACTGGCTCACAGATCACATACCTTGAAGAAGTCATGAACTGTGTTGTAGTTAGGAAAGAGGTGGTTCCGAAGCGACTCCACAATCCCGTCTGATGAGTTAGTGTACAAAGTACCATGTCCAGTGTCTAATAAGAGGGAAACATCAACAGAAAATGTAACAGATCAGCTCTATAGCAACACACAAGTCAGAATGGAAGTCAGTGCAACACAACCTTCATCAGCTGAATAAAATTAACAAAACTTCTGTTGACCCTAAAAAAAGGCATTAGTGCTGGCATGTCTGATCCACACAACCATGATAAACTAAACTGCTGCAACTGCAGTCAAGCTCTAAAATTACAATTAGTGAATTAGGGAAGTATATGAATCAGTGAATTTCAGCTTGAAGGATTTATCTAGGTACTTTATGTTGTGTGAATTCTGCAGTATGTACCTGACGAGATGCAGCGAAATATTTTTTTTTGTTGCGTATCCCTTACGGGACGTTGCAGTCAACACCAGCATTTTCATGCTGCTGTTGATGTACTAGGCAAGTGTTACATTCAGTAGTTTGCCATTGCTTTCTGAACGACCGGCCCCTATACCTTTTTCGAAAAAAACCAGCACCGCCGTGTTTCGAACCCGGGTATACGGGCTCACAAACCGCGTTCGCAAGCCCTTAGCCACAGAGACTGGTTGAGACCGGTTGAGACCGAAATATGCCAGGCAATAAATCATGCAATCTTTTGTTTGTGTCTTCGTTATTCAAATTAGTGAATCAACGACAATGAGAACAATTAAGAAGCTTTACTAAGATATAATCACTACTAACAGAATGGACATTGTGGCCAGAGCTTTTGCCAGCACACAAACAAGTTGTCACTGGTGATTGTGTTCTAGTTTCGCTGACCAGTTCTACTCATTTGTCTTGATTCACAAAACTTGTGTTATCTACTCCTTTACTGCTGACTCTTATTTACAACTAATATATGAAAACCAGAGTCATTATCTCATGGAACCAGCATGTTATATTGGGTAAATCTTTGAAGGAAACATGTGCTACATTACTGAATGTGTATGTATGTGTAGGGAAGTCATGGGGGTATAGTAACCAGGCACTCGCCTCACATCGTGGTGGTCAGGGGTTTGATCAACACTGGGGTGGAAGAGGGGAGAGTTGTGGGGTAGCAGTAACCAGGCACTTGCCTCGCCTCATGGTGGTCAGGGGTTTGATCAACACTGGGTGGAAGAGGGGAGAGTTGTGGGGGAGCAGTAACCAGGCACTCACCTCGCATCATGGTGGTCAGGGGTTTGATCAACACTGGGGTGGAAGAGGGGAGAGTTGTGGGGGAGCAGTAACCAGGCACTCGCCTCACATCGTGGTGGTCAGGGGTTTGATCAACACTGGGGTGGAAGAGGGGAGAGTTGTGGGGTAGCAGTAACCAGGCACTTGCCTCGCCTCATGGTGGTCAGGGGTTTGATCAACACTGGGGTGGAAGAGGGGAGAGTTGTGGGGGAGCAGTAACCAGGCACTCACCTCGCATCATGGTGGTCAGGGGTTTGATCAACACTGGGGTGGAAGAGGGGAGAGTTGTGGGGGAGCAGTAACCAGGCACTCCCTCACATCATGGTGGTCAGGGGTTTGATCAACACTGGGGTGGAAGAGGGGAGAGTTGTGGGGGAGCAGTAACCAGGCACTTCACCTCGCCTCATGGTGGTCAGGGGTTTGATCAACACTGGGGTGGAAGAGGGGAGAGTTGTGGGGGAGCAGTAACCAGGCACTCACCTCGCATCATGGTGGTCAGGGGTTTGATCAACACTGGGGTGGAAGAGGGGAGAGTTGTGGGGGAGCAGTAACCAGGCACTCACCTCGCATCATGGTGGTCAGGGGTTTGATCAACACTGGGGTGGAAGAGGGGAGAGTTGTGGGGGAGCAGTAACCAGGCACTCACCTCGCCTCATGGTGGTCAGGGGTTTGATCAACACTGGGGTGGAAGAGGGGAGAGTTGTGGGGTAGCAGTAACCAGGCACTTGCCTCGCCTCATGGTGGTCAGGGGTTTGATCAACACTGGGGTGGAAGAGGGGAGAGTTGTGGGGGAGCAGTAACCAGGCACTCACCTCGCATCATGGTGGTCAGGGGTTTAGATCAACACTGGGGTGGAAGAGGGGAGAGTTGTGGGGGAGCAGTAACCAGGCACTCGCCTCGCATCATGGTGGTCAGGGGTTTGATCAACACTGGGGTGGAAGAGGGGAGAGTTGTGGGGGAGCAGTAACCAGGCACTCACCTCATGGTGGTCAGGGGTTTGATCAACACTGGGGTGGAAGAGGGGAGAGTTGTGGGGGAGCAGTAACCAGGCACTCACCTCGCATCATGGTGGTCAGGGGTTTGATCAACACTGGGGTGGAAGAGGGGAGAGTTGTGGGGGAGCAGTAACCAGGCACTCACCTCGCCTCATGGTGGTCAGGGGTTTGATCAACACTGGGGTGGAAGAGGGGAGAGTTGTGGGGGAGCAGTAACCAGGCACTTGCCTCGCATCATGGTGGTCAGGGGTTTAATCAACACTGGGGTGGAAGAGGGGAGAGTTGTGGGGGAGCAGTAACCAGGCACTGCCTCGCATCATGGTGGTCAGGGGTTTGATCAACACTGGGGTGGAAGAGGGGAGAGTTGTGGGGGAGCAGTAACCAGGCACTCGCCTCGCATCATGGTGGTCAGGGGTTTGATCAACACTGGGGTGGAAGAGGGGAGAGTTGTGGGGGAGCAGTAACCAGGCACTTGCCTCATGGTGGTCAGGGGTTTGATCAACACTGGGGTGGAAGGGATGAGAGTCAGTGGGGAGCAGTAACCAGGCACTCACCTCATGGTGGTCAGGGGTTTGATCAACACTGGGGTGGAAGAGGGGAGAGTTGTGGGGGAGCAGTAACCAGGCACTCACCTCATGGTGGTCAGGGGTTTGATCAACACTGGGGTGGAAGAGGGGAGAGTTGTGGGGGAGCAGTAACCAGGCACTCACCTCGCATCATGGTGGTCAGGGGTTTAATCAACACTGGGGTGGAAGAGGGGAGAGTTGTGGGGTAGCAGTAACCAGGCACTCGCCTCGCATCATGGTGGTCAGGGGTTTGATCAACACTGGGGTGGAAGAAGGGAGAGTTGTGGGGGAGCAGTAACCAGGCACTCACCTTGCATCATGGTGGTCAGGGGTTTAATCAACACTGGGGTGGAAGAGGGGAGAGTTGTGGGGGTAGCAGTAACCAGGACACTTGCCTCATGGTGGTCAGGGGTTTGATCAACACTGGGGTGGAAGAGGGGAGAGTTGTGGGGGAGCAGTAACCAGACACTCAGCTCATGGTGGTTAGGGGTTTGATCAACACTGGGGTGGAAGAGGGGAGAGTTGTGGGGGAGTAGTAACCAGGCACTTGCCTCGCCTCACTGGTGGTCAGGGGTTTGATCAACACTGGGGTGGAAGAGGGGAGAGTTGTGGGGGAGCAGTAACCAGGCACTTCGCCTCACATCATGGTGGTCAGGGGTTTGATCAACACTGGGGTGGAAGAGGGGAGAGTTGTGGGGGAGCAGTAACCAGGCACTCGACCTCGCATCATGGTGGTCAGGGGTTTGATCAACACTGGGGTGGAAGAGGGGAGAGTTGTGGGGGAGCAGTAACCAGGCACTTGCCTCGCCTCATGGTGGTCAGGGGTTTGATCAACACTGGGGTGGAAGAGGGGAGAGTTGTGGGGGAGCAGTAACCAGGCACTCACCTCGCCTCATGGTGGTCAGGGGTTTGATCAACACTGGGGTGGAAGAGGGGAGAGTTGTGGGGGAGCAGTAACCAGGCACTTGCCTCGCCTCATGGTGGTCAGGGGTTTGATCAACACTGGGGTGGAAGAGGGGAGAGTTGTGGGGGAGCAGTAACCAGGCACTTGCCTCGCCTCATGGTGGTCAGGGGTTTGATCAACACTGGGGTGGAAGAGGGGAGAGTTGTGGGGGAGCAGTAACCAGGCACTTGCCTCGCCTCATGGTGGTCAGGGGTTTGATCAACACTGGGGTGGAAGAGGGGAGAGTTGTGGGGGAGCAGTAACCAGGCACTCACCTCGCCTCATGGTGGTCAGGGGTTTGATCAACACTGGGGTGGAAGAGGGGAGAGTTGTGGGGGAGCAGTAACCAGGCACTCACCTCGCCTCATGGTGGTCAGGGGTTTGATCAACACTGGGGTGGAAGAGGGGAGAGTTGTGGGGAGCAGTAACCAGGCACTCACCTCGCCTCATGGTGGTCAGGGGTTTGATCAACACTGGGGTGGAAGAGGGGAGAGTTGTGGGGGAGCAGTAACCAGGCACTCACCTCGCCTCATGGTGGTCAGGGGTTTGATCAACACTGGGGTGGAAGAGGGGAGAGTTGTGGGGGAGCAGTAACCAGGCACTTGCCTCGCCTCATGGTGGTCAGGGGTTTGATCAACACTGGGGTGGAAGAGGGGAGAGTTGTGGGGGAGCAGTAACCAGGCACTTGCCTCGCCTCATGGTGGTCAGGGGTTTGATCAACACTGGGGTGGAAGAGGGGAGAGTTGTGGGGGAGCAGTAACCAGGCACTTGCCTCGCCTCATGGTGGTCAGGGGTTTGATCAACACTGGGGTGGAAGAGGGGAGAGTTGTGGGGGAGCAGTAACCAGGCACTCACCTCGCATCATGGTGGTCAGGGGTTTGATCAACACTGGGGTGGAAGAGGGGAGAGTTGTGGGGGAGCAGTAACCAGGCACTTGCCTCGCCTCATGGTGGTCAGGGGTTTAATCAACACTGGGGTGGAAGAGGGGAGAGTTGTGGGGGAGCAGTAACCAGGCACTCGCCTCGCATCATGGTGGTCAGGGGTTTAATCAACACTGGGGTGGAAGAGGGGAGAGTTGTGGGGGAGCAGTAACCAGGCACTCACCTCGCATCATGGTGGTCAGGGGTTTGATCAACACTGGGGTGGAAGAGGGGAGAGTTGTGGGGGAGCAGTAACCAGGCACTCGCCTCGCCTCATGGTGGTCAGGGGTTTGAATCAACACTGGGGTGGAAGAGGGGAGAGTTGTGGGGGAGCAGTAACCAGGCACTCACCTCGCATCATGGTGGTCAGGGGTTTGATCAACACTGGGGTGGAAGAGGGGAGAGTTGTGGGGAGCAGTAACCAGGCACTCACCTCACATCATGGTGGTCAGGGGTTTGATCAACACTGGGGTGGAAGAGGGGAGAGTTGTGGGGGAGCAGTAACCAGGCACTTGCCTCGCCTCATGGTGGTCAGGGGTTTGATCAACACTGGGGTGGAAGAGGGGAGAGTTGTGGGGGAGCAGTAACCAGGCACTCACCTCGCATCATGGTGGTCAGGGGTTTGATCAACACTGGGGTGGAAGAGGGGAGAGTTGTGGGGGAGCAGTAACCAGGCACTCAGCCTCGCATCATGGTGGTCAGGGGTTTGATCAACACTGGGGTGGAAGAGGGGAGAGTTGTGGGGGAGCAGTAACCAGGCACTTGCCTCGCCTCATGGTGGTCAGGGGTTTGATCAACACTGGGGTGGAAGAGGGGAGAGTTGTGGGGGAGCAGTAACCAGGCACTTGCCTCACCTCATGGTGGTCAGGGGTTTGATCAACACTGGGGTGGAAGAGGGGAGAGTTGTGGGGGAGCAGTAACCAGGCACTCACCTCGCCTCATGGTGGTCAGGGGTTTGATCAACACTGGGGTGGAAGAGGGGAGAGTTGTGGGGGAGCAGTAACCAGGCACTTGCCTCGCCTCATGGTGGTCAGGGGTTTGATCAACACTGGGGTGGAAGAGGGGAGAGTTGTGGGGGAGCAGTAACCAGGCACTTGCCTCGCCTCATGGTGGTCAGGGGTTTGATCAACACTGGGGTGGAAGAGGGGAGAGTTGTGGGGGAGCAGTAACCAGGCACTTGCCTCATGGTGGTCAGGGGTTTGATCAACACTGGGGTGGAAGAGGGGAGAGTTGTGGGGGAGCAGTAACCAGGCACTCACCTCGCCTCATGGTGGTCAGGGGTTTGATCAACACTGGGGTGGAAGAGGGGAGAGTTGTGGGGGAGCAGTAACCAGGCACTCACCTCGCCTCATGGTGGTCAGGGGTTTGATCAACACTGGGGTGGAAGAGGGGAGAGTTGTGAGGGAGCAGTAACCAGGCACTCACCTCGCCTCATGGTGGTCAGGGGTTTGATCAACACTGGGGTGGAAGAGGGGAGAGTTGTGGGGGAGCAGTAACCAGGCACTCACCTCGCCTCATGGTGGTCAGGGGTTTGATCAACACTGGGGTGGAAGAGGGGAGAGTTGTGGGGGAGCAGTAACCAGGCACTGCCTCGCCTCATGGTGGTCAGGGGTTTGATCAACACTGGGGTGGAAGAGGGGAGAGTTGTGGGGAGCAGTAACCAGGCACTTGCCTCGCCTCATGGTGGTCAGGGGTTTGATCAACACTGGGGTGGAATGAGGGGAGAGTTGTGGGGGAGCAGTAACCAGGCACTTGCCTCGCCTCATGGTGGTCAGGGGTTTGATCAACACTGGGGTGGAAGAGGGGAGAGTTGTGGGGGAGCAGTAACCAGGCACTCACCTCGCATCATGGTGGTCAGGGGTTTGATCAACACTGGGGTGGAAGAGGGGAGAGGTTGTGGGGGAGCAGTAACCAGGCACTTGCCTCGCCTCATGGTGGTCAGGGGTTTAATCAACACTGGGGTGGAAGAGGGGAGAGTTGTGGGGGAGCAGTAACCAGGCACTCGCCTCGCCTCATGGTGGTCAGGGGTTTAATCAACACTGGGGTGGAAGAGGGGAGAGTTGTGGGGGAGCAGTAACCAGGCACTCACCTCACATCATGGTGGTCAGGGGTTTGATCAACACTGGGGTGGAAGAGGGGAGAGTTGTGGGGGAGCAGTAACCATGAACTCGCCTCGCCTCATGGTGGTCAGGGGTTTAATCAACACTGGGGTGGAAGAGGGGAGAGTTGTGGGGGAGCAGTAACCAGGTACTCACCTCACATCATGGTGGTCAAGGGTTTGATCAACACTGGGGTGGAAGAGGGGAGAGTTGTGGGCAGCAGTAACCAGGCACTCACCTCACATCATGGTGGTCAGGGGTTTGATCAACACTGGGGTGGAAGAGGGAAGAGTTGTGGGGGAGCAGTAACCAGGCACTCAGCTTGCATCATGGTGGTCAGGGGTTCGATCAACACTGGGGTGGAAGAGGGGAGAGTTGTGGGGGAGCAGTAACCAGGCACTTGCCTCGTCTCATGGTGGTCAGGGGTTTGATCAACACTGGGGTGGAAGAGGGGAGTGGCAAAAATATAAAACCAACATGACATGGAAATGACACCAAGTACAAATGTAGCACAATGTTGTGACAGACAGTCAACATCTTGATATAAAACACACATGACATCTCAAGAGGTGTATCACAGCATGTATCTTGCCAAATACATGCACTATAGAAATTAATAACCAAGGAACACAAGAACATGTCTCAATCACAAAACAGTACTGACAACATTGAATGGGGTACAGCCTTTGCCAGGAATATGTCAGTGATGTTTTCTTCTGCTTATACCGCAATCAGTTTTCTATGCTCAACAGTCTAATCATGAATCCAGGTGACAGTAGAAGGTCACTGTAGGTGCTCCAAAGTGTCTCTACCACTTCCATTTTCTGAGGCCAGGTCTGAGGCATGCTTGTAGTCTACAGTGTCCTGTGTGGAGTCTGGCAATGAAGGTTTGCTGTGCTTATTCTAAAATTACAATAAGACCTTGTGAAATGGCTTACTATGGCTTCAACTGGGATTCAGATGTGAGAAACCAGCATCTTAGTTATAACTATTTGCCTCTCTATGGCTTCAATTAGTGTTTCTGGATTTTATATCCCAGCATCTAAACTACTTGTCTGGCTCAGACAACTGTTATCTGTTCATTTGGTGTGGATTATCATCACTGTGCATTGGAAATATCTATAAGTGCTTCGATCTTCTGTGTAATAATTTTATCAGCATACAGAGACTAACTGACCAGCCAGTATTGACAGATAGACCTATTTGCCAGCTTTGGCCACTCATATCTTCAGTCCATTATAACAATCTATGTTGATTCATTGAGTCTTTGCTTCAGTCAAACTCTTTAAGGGTGTTGGTATGTCAGCTCAATTCACTGTTGCTCTGATAGGAACCAGTCTACTTTTTCACTGTCCATCAGCATGACCCTGCATGGTTCCACAAATTGTAGATGTCTGCAGGGATTAGACCCAATATCTTCATGATGAGCCTGCACTGACTTTCTGGATCATGTTCAATGAATCATTGTGTATGATCATGTTCAATGAATCTGTGTATGATCATGTTCAATGAATCATTGTGTGTGATCATGTTCAATGAATCTGTGTATGATCATGTTCAATGAATCTGTGTATGATCATGTTCAATGAATCTGTGTATGATCATGTTCAATGAATCATTGTGTATGATCATGTTCAATGAATCATTGTGTATGATCATGTTCAATGAATCATTGTGTATGATCATGTTCAATGAATCATTGTGTATGATCATGTTCAATGAATCATTGTGTATGATCATGTTCAATGAATCATTGTGTATGATCATGTTCAATGAATCATTGTGTATGATCATGTTCAATGAATCATTGTGTATGATCATGTTCAATGAATCATTGTGTATGATCATGTTCAATGAATCATTGTGTATGATCATGTTCAATGAATCATTGTGTATGATCATGTTCAATGAATCATTGTGTATGATCATGTTCAATGAATCATTGTGTATGATCATGTTCAATGAATCTGTGTATGATCATGTTCAATGAATCTGTGTGTATGATCATGTTCAATGAATCTTGTGTATGATCATGTTCAATGAATCTGTGTATGATCATGTTCAATGAATCATTGTGTATGATCATGTTCAATGAATCTGTGTATGATCATGTTCAATGAATCATTGTGTATGATCATGTTCAATGAATCATTGTGTATGATCATGTTCAATGAATCATTGTATGATCATGTTCAATGAATCATGTGTATGATCATGTTCAATGAATCATTGTGTATGATCATGTTCAATGAATCATTGTGTATGATCATGTTTTAAGAAACATTTTTATGATCATTTTCAATGAATCATTTGTATGATCTTTAATAAAATTTTTTTTAATTTTTAAAATTTATTTTTTTTTTTTTTTTTTTTTTTTTTTTTTTTTTTTTTTTTTTTTTTTTTTTTTTTTTTTTTTTTTTTTTTTTTTTTTTTTTTTTTTTTTTTTTTTTTTTTTTTTTTTTTTTCAAAAAAAAATCATTTTGTTTTTTATGATCATGTTCAAAAAGAATTTTTTAAAAATTTTGTATGATCATGTTCAAAATTTTTTAATCATTTTGTTTGGGATGATCATGTTCAAAAATTTTTTGGTTTTTTAAAAATTTTTTTTTTTAAAAAATTTTTTTGGGGGGGGTTTTAAAATTTTTTTAAAATTTTTTTTTTTTTTTCCTTTTTTTTGTTTTTCCCTTTTTTTTTTTTGGTTTTTTTTTTTTTGAAATTTTTAAAATTTTTAAATTTTTTTTCAATTTTTCCTTTTTTTAAAAAATTTTTGGAAAAATTTTTTTTTTTAAAAGGTTTTTAATTTTTTTTTTTTTTTTTTTTAAAATTTTTTTGTTAAAAAAAATTTTTTTTTTTTTTCCCTTTTTAAAAATTTTTTTTTTTTTTTTTTAAAAAATTTTTAAAATTTTTTAAAATTTTTTTTTAATTTTTAAAAATTTTTTTTAAAATTTTTTTAAAAATTTTAAAGAAATTTTTTAAAAAATTTTTAAAAATTTTTAAAATTTTTATAAATTTTTTTTTTTCCCTTTTTTTTTTTTTTTTCAATTTTTTTTTTTTTCCCCTTTTTAATTTGGGATTGGTTTTTGAAAAAAAGAAAAATTAAAATTTTCCCCTTTTTTTTTAATTTTTTTTTTTAAAAATTTTTTTGTTTAAAATTTTTTTTTTTTAAATTTTTAAAATTTTTTTTTTTTTAAAAAATTTTTTGGTTTTTTAAAAAATTTTTTAAAAATTTAAAAATTTTTTTTTTTTTTTAAAAATTTTTTTTTTAAAGGGGGTTTTTTTTTTTTTTTTTTTAAAGGTCAAAAAAATATTTTTTTTTTTGAAAATTTTTAAAAAAAAGGGGAAAGGTTTAAAATTTTTTTTTTTTAAAAAAAAATTTTTTTTTTAATAATTTTTTAAAATTTTTAAAATTTTTTGGTTTTTTAAAAATTTTTTTTTTTCAATGAATCTGTGTATGATCATGTTCAATGAATTTTTTGGAAAGTTTAAAAATTTTTTTTTTTAAAGTTTTTTTGGTTTTGGGGTTTTTTTTTTTTTTTTTTTAAAAATTTTTTTTTTTTCCAAAAAAAATTTTTTTTTTTCAATTTTTTTTTTAAAAGTTTTAAAAATTTTTTTTTTTTTTTTTAAAAATTTTTTTGGGGAAGGAAATTTTTTTGTTAAAGAAATTTTTTAAAAATTTTTTTAAAAGAAAGGGGTTTTTTTTTAAAAATTTGTTAAAAAATTTTTTTTTGTTTTTTCCGGTTTTTTTTTTTTTTGGGTTTTAAAATTTTAATTTTTTTTGGGGGAAAAAATTTTTTTTTTTTAAATTTTTTTTTTGTTCCAAAAAATTTTTAAAATTTTTTTAAAAATTTTGAAAATTTGTTTTTTCAAAAAATTTGTTAAAATTTTTTTAAAATTTTTTAAAATTTTTTTTTTTGGTTTTTTTTTGTGTTTTTTTAAAAAAAAATATTTTAATAATTTTTAAAATTTTTAAAAAGGGGGGAAATTTTTAAAAATTTTTTTTTTTTTTTAAAATTTTTGGAAAGGGGTTTTTAATTTTTTGGAAAGAAAGGGAAAATTTTTTAAAATTTTTTTGTTTCCTTTTAATTTTTTTGGAAAGTTTAAACCAAAAAATTTTTTTTTTTTTAAAAAAAATTTTTGGGAAAATTTTTAAACCCCTTGGTTTGGGTTTTTTAAATTTTTAAATTAAAAAAATTTTTTAAAATTTTTTTTGGGGAAAGGGAAAAAATTTTTTGTTAAAATTTTTTTGTTAAAAATTTTTTTTTTATGAAAAAATTTTTAAAATTTTAATTTTTTTTTAAAATTTTTGGTTTTTTCTTTTAAATTTTTAATTTTTTTTTAAAATTTTTGGTTTTTTTTTTGGGTTTTTTGGGTTTTTAAAATTTTTTTTTTTAAATTTTAAAAAAATTTTTTTTTTTTTTTAATTTTTTTTTTAAAATTTTTTGGGGGTTAAAATTTTTTAAAATTTTTTTTAAAAAATTTTTTTAAAAATTTTTTTTTTTTTTTTGTTAATTTTTTTTTTGGTTTAAAAAAAAATTTTTTTTTTAAAAAATTTTTTTTTTTTTTTAAAAATTTTTGGGGTTTTTTTTTTTTTAAAAGGAAAAAAAAATTTTTTTTTTAATTTTTGGGTTTTTTTAAATTTTTTGGGTTTTTTTAAAATTTTTTGGTTTTTTAAAAAAAATTTTGTATGATCATGTTCAAAAGAATCTTTGTATGATCATGTTCAATGAATCATTGTGTATGGGTCAAAGTTCAATGAATCTTTTGTATGATCATGTTTTAATGAATCATTTGTTGAAACATGTTTAATGAAAACCTTGGGGTATGATCATGTCAATGAAACATTGTGTTGATAATGTTCAATGGAACTGTGTTTGAATCATGTTTCAAGAAAAAATTGTGTATGATCATGTTCAATGAACATTTTTGTATTTATCAGGGTTTAATGAATCTGTGTAGGGTCATGTTCAATGAAAAAATTGTTTAAAGTCATTTTCAATGAAAATTTTGTATTATCATGTTCAATGAATCTTTTTGTATGATCATGTTTTAATGAAAACTTTTGGGGGGTGTATGATCCCTGTTCAATAATCTTGTATAATCTGTTTTAATGAACTTGTGTATGATCCCGTTCCAAAGGAAAAAACATTTTGTAAAATCTGTTCATTAATCTTGGGATGATCATGCCAAAGAATCATTGTGTATGATCATGTTCAATGAAAATTGTTTATGATTAAAGTTCAATGAATTTTTGTGGGATGAACCCTGTTCAATGAATCATTGTGTATATCATGGTTTTAAAAGAATCTTGTTTTGATCATGTTCAATGAATCTTTTGGGATGATCATGTTCAATGAAACTTTTGTATGATCATGTTCAATGAAACAAATGAATCCTTTTGTATGATCTGTTCAAAAGAATCCTTGGTATGATCATGTTCCAAAGAATTTTTTGTGTAGGGGCATGTTCAATTTAAACTTTTGTAAGGGGTCATTTCATGAACTTTGTATGAAACATGGTTTAAAATTTTTAATCATTTTTAAAGATCCAATTTTTCAATGAATTGTGGTAGATCATGTTTTAAGAATCTTTTGTATGATCATGGGGGAAAAATCTTTGTATGATCATGTTCAATGAATTTTATGATCATGTTCAATGAATCTTGTGGGATGATCATGTTCAAGAAACTGTGTATAAGGGTTTGTCGGATTTGATCATGGGTTTATTGAATCTTGTGTATGATCATTTCAATGGGAAACTGTGTATGATCATGTTTTTAAAGAATCATTTTGTAGGGTCATGTTCAATGAATCATTGTGTATGATCATGTTCAATGATCATTGTGTATGATCTGGGTTTAATAAAACCTTGTGTATGATTTATGTTTTAAAGAATCATTGTGTATGGGTCAGGGTTTAATGAATCATTGGGGTTTGATCATGTTTTTATTTAATTTGTGTATGATCATGTTCCAAAGAATCTTGTATGAAACAAAGTTCAATGAAACATTGTGTTGTCATTTTTAAAAGAATCTTGTGTATGATCATGTTCCAAAAAAAACATTGTGTTGTCAAATTTTTAATGAATCTTTTGTAAAGATCATGTTTAATGAATCTTGGGGGTATATCATTCCCAAAGAATCATTGTGTATGATCATTTTCAAAAATCATTTGTATGTCAGGGTTCAAGGGAAATCTGTGAAATTTCAAATCATTGTGTATGATAAATTTTTCAATGAATCTGTGTTTTATCATTTTCCCAATGAATCGGTGTATAAACCCTGTTCAATGAATCTGTGTAATCATTTTCAATAAATTTCTGTGTTGATCATGTTCAATAAAATTCATTGTTTTGATCATGTTAAAAATCTCTTATGATCATGTTCAATGAATCTTGTGTATGATCATGTTCAATGAAATCATTGTGTATGATCATGTTCAATGAATCTGTGTATGATCATTTTCAATGAATCTGTGTATGATCATGTTCAATGAATCATGTGTATGATCATGTTTCAATGAATCTGTGTAATGATCATTGTTCAATGAATCATTGTGTATGTCATGTTCAATGAATCTGTGTATGATCATGTTTCAATGAATCTGTGTATGATCATGTTCAATGAATCATGTGTATGCATCATGTTCAATGAATCTGTGTATGATTCAGGTTCAATGAATCATTGTGTGTGATCATGTTCAATGAATCTGTGTATGATCATGTTCAATGAATCATTGTGTATGATCATGTTCAATGAATCATTGTGTATGATCATGTTCAATGAATCATTGTGTATGAAGATGTGTATAAGAGACAGGTATGATCATGTTCAATGAATCATTGTGTATGATCATGTTCAATGAATCTGTGTATGATCATGTTCAATGAATCTGTGTATGATCATGTCAATGAATCTGTTGTATGATCATGTTCAATGAATCCTGTGTATGATCATGTTCAATGAATCATTGTGTATGATCATGTTCAATGAATCATTGTGTATGATCATGTTCAATGAATCATGTGTGTATGATCATGTTCAATGAATCTTGTGTATGCTCATGTTCAATGAATCATTGTGTATGATCATGTTTCAATGAATCATGTGTGTATGATCATGTTCAATGACATCCTTGTGTATGATCATGTTCAATGAATCATTGTGTATGATCATGTTCAATGAATCTTGTGTATGATCATGTTCAATGAATCTGTGTATGATCATGTTCAATGAATCTGTGTATGATCATGTTCAATGAATCATTGTGTATGATCATGTTCAATGAATCATTGTGTATGATCATGTTCAATGAATCATTGTGTATGATCATGTTCAATGAATCATTGTGTATGATCATGTTCAATGAATCATTGTGTATGATCATGTTCAATGAATCATTGTGTATGATCATGTTCAATGAATCTGTGTATGATCATGTTCAATGAATCATTGTGTATGATCATGTTCAATGAATCATTGTGTATGATCATGTTCAATGAATCATTGTGTATGATCATGTTCAATGAATCATTGTGTATGATCATGTTCAATGAATCATTGTGTATGATCATGTTCAATGAATCATTGTGTATGATCATGTTCAATGAATCATTGTGTATGATCATGTTCAATGAATCATTGTGTATGATCATGTTCAATGAATCATTGTGTATGATCATGTTCAATGAATCATTGTGTATGATCATGTTCAATGAATCATGTGTATGATCATGTTCAATGAATCATTGTGTATGATCATGTTCAATGAATCATTGTGTATGATCATGTTCAATGAATCATTGTGTATGATCATGTTCAATGAATCATTGTGTATGATCATGTTCAATGAATCATTGTGTATGATCATGTTCAATGAATCATTGTGTATGATCATGTTCAATGAATCATTGTGTATGATCATGTTCAATGAATCATTGTGTATGATCATGTTCAATGAATCATTGTGTATGATCATGTTCAATGAATCATTGTGTATGATCATGTTCAATGAATCATTGTGTATGATCATGTTCAATGAATCATTGTGTATGATCATGTTCAATGAATCATTGTGTATGATCATGTTCAATGAATCATTGTGTATGATCATGTTCAATGAATCATTGTGTATGATCATGTTCAATGAATCAGTAAGCAATTGTGAATGTTATTTTCCAGTATGTTCATTCATCACTAAGGAAATTATGACCTTGTCTCCATCAGCATGTAAATTGGGTGTGAACCTTTTATAAGATAAATGTGTTTCTGTGTTTGTTGTTTGCATCACAAGAGGTAGGATGGTTCGCAAGTATAGCTCCAGGCAGAGGCCTGCACATAGGGCAGCTCAAAATGTAGGGACTAGGCTGTGTGTGTGTGTGTGCGAGAGAGAGAGAGAGAGAGAGAGAGAGAGAGAGAGAGAGAGAGAGAGAGAGAGAGAGAGAGAGAGAGAGAGAGAGAGAGAGAGAGAAATATGTTGCCTTGCAGGTAGAATGCAAAGACAAGGAAGGGCATACAGGGCTGATATGTCAGTTAAAATAATGAGTTGTCCTATGAAACAGTGCAACATACATCACTTTATGATGGCACCAAGCCAAGAAAGATATACTGTCTACTGAATCAACACAAACTCCAAACTCTTGTTATGCTCTGTTACCAGACAAAGAAACACTTACGGTATGGTTCTCGTGATGCAAGCGTTGCAGAAACGATGACCACAAGGCCGTCTGTACCGGACTCCGGAATGCCAGCAGGCAAATGGGACACTGGAAGCGCCGATCTAACTCACTGGTGAATGTGACATCGTAACCACAACCCATACCTGCTGGAGATTTCATGTTTTATATTTTAAAATGTTTTGAATTAATTCATAGAATAACACTTTCTCAACGTAGTAATTAGATTTACCCGTTTCATGATTTGTATTTTAAAATGTTTGGAATTCACCGACTAACACTTTCTCCACGAAGTACTTAGATGTATCCGTTTCATGTTTGTTTTTAACATGTTTGAAATTAATTCACATACTAACACTTTCTCCACATAGTACGTACTTAAATATTTATCCTCACAGACAAAGATGGTTTCACACTTCTTGTATTAGTGTGCACATATGCTTGTTGTAGGCATTGCTTCGTAGTGTGCCTCATGCAAACCTACGTGATACAAAGTCGATCATTTGTATGTTGTATTTCCATTTAGGTAATACATAGGTTTATCTCTTTGTATGTCGACTTGATTACAAATTTTATCTCTGAATATAGACCAATGGCCAGCTCCGCGAAGAAGGCGTTACGAACGCAGTTCGTAATTTCGCATACCCGCGTTCGAAACATCTGCGGGCAATTTGGCAGCAGACAAGACCGCCTTGCGTTGGTTTATTTACTTTTTTTTATCTGGCTCTACAAC
The DNA here is from genome assembly GCA_014155875.1 of Cepaea nemoralis. NCBI lineage: Eukaryota > Metazoa > Mollusca > Gastropoda > Stylommatophora > Helicidae > Cepaea > Cepaea nemoralis. Next base: position 42,516 of record JACEFZ010002702.1, read on the forward strand.
ATTTGTGTTGTGCACTCGAACATTAATAACTAGCCACTCACTCCCCTTTACTGTTTAGTCTGTCTAATTTATGTTGTAGTTTTTTCATTTATAATCAATATTCTGTAGTTGGCCAACTGACATGCTCCACAAGGTAACTGACTTAAGTTTGAAGAAAACTAGGGAGATGTCACCAAATTGGTCGCAGCTGTGTTTCGAACTTGCGTAAGCGAGCTTACGAATCGCGTCTGTAAGACATTTGCACGGAGCCTGGCACAAAGAACAGATGCAGAATAAGGGAAGAAAGGACAAAACTGAACCCACACTGTGAAGAACTTATACTAAATGACATTATCCCTCTTTGGACAACCATCACCTTCAAATTAATATCCAAATTGTGGCTGACTTGGACACGGGATTATTTATCTGAACCAGGCAACGGACCCTAATATAACTTTTCTGAGGTTGAAAGGGGGAAGGGTAATGATAGAATGGTGCAAAGAACCGAATGTTCCCCGAAGACTAGGTTAGATTGCAATACTGACCATCTTCGTAGCATCTACAACCTGGAGATATAATACTTCAAACGAAGGCTAGAAACTTCGGACATCCTGGAAAGAATATGAAAATCATGTCTCAGATGTGTACATAAGATGCGTGGCCATAAAAAAAGAGAAAAAAGAGAAAAAAGAGACATGCGGCGATATGAAAATAAAACAAGTTTGAATGGCATGGTTACTTTCCAGATGTCCAACACCAAGCTTTTCTAAACGTACCGGGAACAAGAAATATGGGCAGAACAAGTAAAATAGAGATAATTCATCGAATAGCAATAGCCTGGAAAAAATGCAACATGCTGGCATGAGATAAGTTGGTACAGGTAAGACGGGAATTTAAGTGCGTGATGTTCCAATTACCTAGTTTTATGATACAAGAAAGTAATGAGTTGAAATGATTACAGAACATGGCTCACCATGAAAATGTTGACAGGTTTAATAATCACGTCATTTAAATAACACAGAATATATGTTATTATAATTACATTAATGAAACAAAGTGATATATAGTTTCCGTTATTTATTTTCCAATGAAATGATAAATTTTAAAAGACATACCAAAGACTTGAAAACTGCAGGCTAACTGAAAAATGTTTCGAGCATAGACGGCTGCCTTGCCTCCTCCCTCAGAATTAACCGCCACGGGAACAAACATCGGCTGCAACATTTGAGCAGAGTTACTTTCCGTGAGTTGTTTACCCTTGTGAGCCAGTGAGCGCTGTTCTCGTAAACAGTGAGCAGAAATCACACCTGTGAATGTCACTTGCGCTGGCTGGCAAGCATTCAAGCGTAACAGTTGACCTGATCACATCTTTACATGTACAGTACACCCCACCGACATCCTTAAAGGTGTGTGAGTGTTTGTGGGGGGGGGGGGGGGGGGGGGCCTGGGCATGGTACACATTTGTGATATAACTCGCAGTCTTGTGTTGTGGCACGGAAGGGAGTCAACATTTGTGATATAACTAGCAGTCTTGTGTTGTGGCACGGAAGGGAGTCAACATTTGTGATATAACTAGCAGTCTTGTGTTGTGGCACGGAAGGGAGTCAACATTTGTGATATAACTAGCAGTCTTGTGTTGTGGCACGGAAGGGAGTCAACATTTGTCGATAAACTAGCAGTCTTGTGTTGTGGCACGGAAGGGAGTCAACATTTGTGATATAACAAGCAGTCTTGTGTTGTGGCACGGACGGGAGTCAACATTTGTGATATAACTAGCAGTCTTGTGTTGTGGCACGGAAGGGAGTCAACATTTGAATTGATCCATGCCGTCTGAGATAGCAATTGGTGGAGAAGCATGACACTTGATGATGTTGTTGATGTTGATGATGATGATGTTGATGATGATGATGATGAACTAGCAAGGCTGAGTTATTCGAATCTGGCAAACTAACACACAGTTAAGGAAAGCAAATCCAATGAATGAATCTAATTATGAACTAACGATTAGACAATCAATATGTGCTAAGTGCAAAAAGAGAAGGGAGAATTACAGAGAACAATTCTAATAATTATTGATAAAGTGCACACTTATACGGACTAGCCGGCTTCTTGGCCTAGGGGTTAGCAACTTTTCTCCGTAATCTCGTATACTCTCGTAAGTAACGTGGCGACAGTGAGAATCAGAAGTGGTTCGAATCGCGTCGATAACTTATGGGGTATGTGAGCCGGTCTCTCAGAAAGCAATGGCAAACTACTGAGCGTAATCTTGTCAAGAAATCAACAATCAGCTGAAAGATGCCGATGTTGACAGCGATGTCCTGTAAAGGATATGCAAACATCTTTTTGTTTATACGGACTAAAATTTCAAAACGTCTTACTGCGTTGGGTCAGGGCGCAGGCCGTGTTCGGCCAGGGTATAGAATGTTGGGTCAGGGAGTAGACAGCGTTGGGATAGGGTATCGTACTGGGTAAGGGTATAGTCTGTGTTGGGTCAGTAGTAAATACTGTGTTGGGTCAGAGTATAAAACTGTGTTGGGTCAGGGCATAGACCTTGTTGGGTCAGGGCATAGACCGTGTTGGGTCAGGGCATAGTACCTGTGTTGGGTCAGGGCATAGACCGTGTTGGGTCAGGGCATAGACCGTGTTGGGTCAGGGCATAGTCTGTGTTGGGTCAGGGCATAAACCTGTGTTGGTCAGGGCATAGACCATATTGGGTCAGGGCATAGACCATGTTGGGTCAGGGCATAGACCGTGTTGGGTCAGGGCATAGTCTGTGTTGGGTCAGGGCATAGACCGTGTTGTGTCAGGGCATAGTCTGTGTTGGGTCAGGGCATAGTCTGTGTTGGGTCAGGGCATAGTCTGTGTTGGGTCAGGGCATAGACCGTGTTGGGTCAGGGCATAGACCTGTGTTGGGTCAGGGCATAGACCGTGTTGGGTCAGGGCATAGTCTGTGTTGGTCAGGGCATAGGACCTGTGTTGGGTCATGGCATAGATCCTGTGTTGGGTCAGGGCATAGACCGTGTTGGGTCAGGGCATAGACCTGTGTTGGTCAGGGCATAGACCTGTGTTGTGTCGGGCATAGACCGTGTTGGGTCAGGGCATAGACCGTGTTGGGTCAGGGCATAGTCTGTGTTGGGTCCGGGGCAATAGACCGTGTTGGGTCAGGGCATAGTCTGTGTTGGGTCAGGGCAATAGTACTGTGTTGGGTCATGGCATAGTCCTGTGTTGGGTCATGGCATAGTACCTGTGTTGGGTCAGGGCATAGTCTGTGTTGTGATCAGGGCATAGTACCTGTGTTGGGTCAGGGCATAGACCTGTGTTGGGTCAGGGCATAGTACCATGTGTTGGGTCAGGGCATAGGTCTGTGTTGGGTCAGGGCATAGTCTGTGTTGGGTCAGGGCATGAGTCCTGTTTGGGTCAGGGCATAGTCTGTGTTGGGTCAGGGCATAGTACCGTGTTGGGTACGGGGCATAGTCTGTAGTGGGTCAGGGCATAGACCGTGTTGGGTCAGGGCATAGTCTGTGTTGGGTCAGGGCATAGTCTGTGTTGGGTCAGGGCATAGTCTGTGTTGGGTCAGGGCATAGTCTGTGTTGGGTCAGGGCATAGACCGTGTTGGGTCAGGGCATAGACCGTGTTGGGTCAGGGCATAGACCGTGTTGGGTCAGGGCGCAGGGCCCCAAGGATTCCATGTGTATATATCCACTGCTGTGCTAAGACCGGCGATATGTGGCTGGGGGATAGTGAACTGCGTTACACAGTTCGCCGACACACGGAGTCCAGGGTTCGAAATCAGCTGTGGCAGTTTGGGAATGCTCTAGCAAATCACATCAGTCAGTAAATGCTGGTGTTGATTGCAAAGTTCTGTAAAGGACATGTAACTAACTTTCGATTGTGCTCACGCCTCATGTCCCGGAAGCTGAAATACTTTGGCAGTAATGAACCTAACGGTGGCTGTGAATGATCAGTGGTATAAAACATGGTTCCGGGGAAAGAGGCAGGGGTGGCCCAGCACGGAGATGGACACAAGACATTGCAGTCACCTTGGGTCTGTGAATGATCAGTGGTATAAAACATGGTTCCGGGGAAAGAGGCAGGGCTGGCCCAGCACGGAGATAGGACACAAGACATTGCAGTCACCTTGGGTCTGTGAATGATCAGTGGTATAAAACATGGTTCCGGGGACAGAGGCAGGGGTGGCCCAGCACGGAGATAGACACAAGACATTGCAGTCACCTTGGGTCTGTGGCAGGAGACATATTACGCGGATGTAGAGACTTTTCGGGGTGCCGCAGGGAGAGCGACGTTTCGCAAATGGACTGCTATATGATGATGTTATGTCTGCTTAAAAGTTCTAACAAACAATATATGCTGTCATCTGGAGGTCACTTTCTCTTTCTTTCACTCTCGCCCCTCTCTAACTCCCTCTCACTTTCTTTCTCCTCCCCCCCCTCTCCTCTAACTCTCTCACTTTCTCTCTCGCCCGTCTCTAACACACTTCTACTTTCTCCCCCCGTATTTCCCCCTCTCTGTGTAATGTTTGAACACGCAGACGAGCTGCGATTGTCCATGTTAGAATGTTATATTCTTGCTACTGACTGCACAGATGCATTTTACCATCATTTCACGGAACGTCACAAGTGTTCATCACAATCTAGTAAACACCACGGTGCTGTTGTCACGTCTTAACAATATTCCTATACAAACCTTATACATTCTTTGTAGGACGTTGCAATAAACCCCAACCCCAGGTTCATTTTCTATGCAATTTTACGTTCATTAAGTTTATTACCTCGCCGTCAGCGTACCAAAAGTTTAAGCACCAGTGCATTACGTCCTACAGCCACATAGACCTCCAGCAAACATATAACAATGTATTACCTTCCTGATTTGGTATTAGCAGAAACAGTATGAACATTATACAGAGTGTAGTTTTAATTACCTGTGCAGTATTTGAAAATATTGTCGTTCCAAGTTGTGTCTTTACCTTTCATGTTGCATTGTCTTGCATGAACTGGACAGTAGGTAAATACAAAACTTGGAACAGCAATATTTCCAAAAACTGCACAGTCATTAAAAATACACCCTATCTTATATATAAATTAGGATCTCCCTCTGTCTGTATGTCTGTATGTATTTATGTATGTATGTATGTCCTTTATTTGCTCGCGAACGGCCCATCCGATTGAGATGAAATTTTCTACACGCCTTCCTTTCATTCCTGCGCTGCCAACTGTGATATTTTGTTAGTGTGAAATCGCCTGCTTACTCAGTATTATTTCATTTTTCATTTTTCATTATAATTTCATATATCTCAGGGGACATAACTCTGTAAAAGTTATTTCAAGGGGCATAACTTTTCTGTATAATTTATAGTCATATTGTGGCATCGTTTTCAAAGATTTATAAACTCTTTGTCCATAGTTATGTACCGGCATATGAGTTATAATAAATAATGATACAATCTGTAAGGCATTTTCAAAGTTTTCATAAAAATAATGCACAATGCATAACATTGTAACTCATGTTTTTTTGCTTAAGAAGTTACTGTAGTCATGCAGGTGATTAGAAAGAGTTTTGGGACGCAGAGGTGTTTCCAAGGCACCAGGGCCGGGTTATATACTGGCCAAGACCTATTGACGCGTCCTTGTCGAGTGTCCTGGGCAACAGGTCAGTAGGATCGCCGATTCCTCCGAAGTCGGAGAGTGTCTGCCTGTACGGCGAGGAACCACCAGTCTGCACACCAATAAGCCAGACATGGGACAACGGATACTCACGCAAACCTCAAGTCTTGTATGACATCACACTGATGTTGGACAACAGGATGCCTTCATCCGACATACAGGACTTCGCGTTGGAGCTCAAGCCAACGAACACAAGCAAGCAAGCAGAAAGAGTTTTCATTAAAAATAATAGATGGTGTGTGGAAGGACATTCTTTTAAGTTACTTTTTTTGTTGTATGAATTTAATGAGAACTTATATGACTACTTATATGAATTAAATGAGATGCTCCCCACCAGGGACAGGGCGAAGCCGGACAGGGTCAGGCAGACAGATAGACAGACAGACAGACAGATAGACAGTCGGGAACAGGAACAGAGGCAGCAGCCATTCTCTTCGGATCGACCCCCTCCTCTATCCTCTTGATCATGTTCATTGAGTCGCTAAGGAAACAAGCCCTAGTGAATGTCTGTGTCTCGAGCCATGTTATTGCTTTACTTACTGCCATGACTTCCATGGTCAGGCTACTTGTGGTTTCAGTGAAAGCACCAGAGTCCTCCTTCACAATTCTCCCTCCGGCCCGAGCTGTAAAGGCCCATGAGCTTCTCACATGTCGGACGACCGACCCATCTGTGTAGATGACCGCGTCACCGTCTAGCGAATTCTCGAAAATCAACGCTTGTACTTCAGCCTCAACAGCAGCCGGATTTTCTTGTCTGCATTTTCTATCTAGTTGGATGCAAACTGAAAAGGATGTGCAGAAGTATGTTGGCACTTGCACCCACTCCTCGCCAGGTTCTAAGTCCTCAAGTGAACACACCTGTTGAAGAATGTCTTCGGCTTGACCCATCCACGACCGTCCTCTTTTTAACCTGCTGCCCTTCACCTTCCTAATTTCACTATGCAGTGGATGTTGTGTGTTTGCGTTAATTCTGAGGTAGGCGCGTGCCCTGCAAACTTGTATTCTCTCTTCAATGGTTGGAAAATCAAGAAGGTAGCGCATCGCCCTGCATGCTGTATCTCTTGTACATCCAAGAATAATGCGCATAGCTTCATTCTGTATCCTTTCCATCCTTTCTATCTGCTTATGGCTGAGAGTCAGGATTGCCATTGCATACTCCAAAACAGACATGACCAGCCCCTCGTACAGAAGACATAGATGGCGCTGCTCACAGTTTGCTGCCGCCATCACCCGCATCGCTGCCAAACCCCGCTTGGCCTTTGTTATCACCTGGTCTATGTGCACATTATAAGCAAGGCTTCGATCAACCGTATCCCCAGGTAATTCATTGCCTGCGTTGTTTCCACCGTCTCTGAACACAGCATTACAGTTGTGTTGGGTTGTTGACAATATGATTATTCAACGAGAACCAAGTCACTGTTGCCTTTGTTGGGTTGACCATTGCCCCAGCTTCATCACACCAAGTACTTATGCGATTGAGTTCGGTTTGTAGTTCCACAGCAACCTCCTCTCTATCCTTACCCTGACGATACACTAAAACATCATCGGCATACGACAGTGTCCTGCCAGGTCCAGTGATCTGCTCACTGGTGATTCTCACTGTGTAGGCGTTGAACAGTACCGGAGATAATGGCGATCCCTGTGGTAGGCCAGGGTATATTGTTGTTGGTTCCGAAGTCCAACTGCCACATCTAAAAACTACTTTCCGTTGGTAGAGGGCTGCAGCGATCCAACTAAGGAGGAATGGACTTACGTTTAGTTCAAGAAGCTGAAACATTAAAAAATCCAGTGGTACTCTGTTGTATGCGTCCTCAAGATCAATCGCTGCAGCAACGGTTTCAGTGCCTGAGTGGAAACCTTCATAGACATCATGGGCAAAGACTGCTGCATTGGTAACTTGAGGGGAATTATGTCAACAGCCAATACCTGCTTCAAGGTAACTTGAGGGGAATTATGTCAGCAGCCAATACCTGCTTCAAGGTAACTTTAGGGGAATTATGTCAACAGCCAATACCTGCTTCAAGGTAACTTGAGGGGAATTATGGCAACAGCCAATACCTGCTTCAAGGTAACTTGAGGGGAATTATGTCAACAGCCAATACCTGTTTCAAGGTAACTTGAGGGGAATTATGTCAACAGCCAATGCCTGTTTCAGGGTAACTTGAGGGGAATTATACCAACAGCCAATAACTGAAACACGCCAACAACACCTGCAGAATTAATCCCTTTGTGGGAGACAAGGGTGTATAGGTATTTGTGAACGTTTGTCTGAAAGTGAGGGAGAGTGACGGAGAGTGACGGAGAGGGAGTGAGCGAACGAGAGTGAGCGAGAGGGTGGGGGAATGAGAGAGGGGGAGAGGGGGAGAGGGGGATAGAGAGGGAAGAGAGAGAGGGAGAGAGAGAGGGTGAGAGAGTGCGAAGGACAGTGAGAGAGAGAGAGAAAGGGAGAATGGCGGAGAGGGAGTGAAGGAGAGTGAGTGAGAGGGTGGGGATGAAAGAGGGGGACAGAGAGGGGAAGGATGAGAGAGTGCGATGGATAGTGAGAGAGAGAGACAGAATGAGGGAGAGTAAGAGAATGAGATGGAGAAATTAGTGAGGGGAAGAACAAAATTGAGGAAAAGTGTGATAGAGTGATTGATAGAGAGAGAGAGGAGAGAGAGAGAGACGAGGAGAGAGGAGAGAGAGAGAGAGAGAGAGAGAGAGAGTGAGGGAGAGAGAGAGAGAATTAGGGAAAGTGAGAGATAGAGAGAAAAACTAATGGACAATGATGAAGAGAGAGAGAGAAGAGAGAGAGAGTGAGAGAGAGAGAGAGAGAGAGAGGAGATGAGAGAGAGAGAGAGAGAGAATTAGGGAAAGTGAGAGATAGAGAGAACAACTAATGGATAATGATGAGAGAGAGAGAGAGAGAGAGAAGAGATGAGAGAGAGAGAGAGAGAGAGGAGAAGGAGAGAGAGAGGAAGAGAGAGAATTAGGGAAAGTTAGAGATAGAGAGAAAAACTAATGGACAATGATGAAAGAGAGAGAGAGAGAGAGAGAGAGAGAGGAGAGAGAGACGAGAGAGAGAGAGAGAAAGAGAGAGAGAGAGAGGCACACACACAAAGAGAGTGAGTGAAGGATAGTGTGAGATAGATGGAGAGTGGGTGGGTGGGTGAGTGATGTGAGTGAGTGGGTGGGTGGGTAAATGAGTGAGTGAGTGAGTGAGTAGGTGCGTGAGTGAGTGAGTGAGCGAGCGACGAAGGGAGGGAGGGAGTGGGTGAGTTAGTGAGTGAGTGAGTGAGTGAGTGAGTGAGTGAGTGAAAGCTGAATGTATGTGTGTGCATATGTAATTAAGTTCTTGCTAATCTAGCCACTATTCAAAATCTCGTTGTGTCAAATAACACCAAAGAGTTATAGATAAGCGTTAGAAAATTGCATTACTCTTGGAATCTATTTACCAGTCGTATTTATATGGTATCGTACAAGTAAGAATAACATTCGTAGTCTGACGTGGATTTGATTTCTGTGGACAGTTTAAGAAACGTCGAGATCATACAGTCTCACCATGTCGGACAGAAATGCACTGAAAGGTATGTTGATAATCTTCCAGTATAGACAGCATAAACACGGTGCGATATATCAATATCATCAAATCCTCTACAGACAGACAAGTCACAAATCGTTATCTAACCGCTGATACAAAAAACATGACGCCAAAAATATTAGGGTCGGAACGATGATTCGAATGCTAATAACACAAACACAACAAAGTCGGTATGGCTGAATGGATTAGAGGTCTCACGTTTAAACTTCCGGTGTGCTGATACCGAGGTACCGGGTTCAACCCCTACACCAGCCAGCTGGACTCTTTAAAGAATTGATAAATTCTTGCTTAAGTTTCCCAGACCTAGCAAAGTAAGCAGTGAGTTTTATAGTTCATAACTAAACAGACATGTAATGTTTGGCGGTCACAGAAATAAGGGAAAGAGTTAGAGACTAGAGGACACACTCGACAACATAAATAAACAGACATGTAATGTTTGGCGCCCATAGAAATAAGGGAAAGAGTTAGAGACTAGAGGACACACTCGACAACATAAATAAACAGACATGTAATTGTTTGGACGCCCCTAGAAATAAGGGAAAGAGTTAGAGACTAGAGGACACACTCGACAACATAAATAAACAGACATGTAATGTTTGGCGCCCATAGAAATAAGGGAAAGAGTTAGAGACTAGAGGACACACTCGACAACATAAATAAACAGACATGTAATGTTTGACGCCCATATAAATAAGGGAAAGAATTAGAGACTAGAGGACACACTCGACAACATAAATAAACAGACATGTAATGTTTGACGCTCCATATAAATAAGGGAAAGAATTAGAGACTAGAGGACACACTCGACAACATAAATAAACAGACATGTATTGTTGGCGCTCACATAAATAAGGGAAAAAATTAGATACTAGAGGACACACTCGACAACATAAATATACAGACATGTATTGTTGGCACTCACAGAAATAAGGGACAGAGTTAGAGACTAGAGGACACACTCGACAACTAAATATACAGACATGTAATGTTGGCGCTCACAGAAATAAGGGAAAGAGTTAGAGACTAGAGGACACACTCGACAACATAAATAAACAGACATGTATTGTTGGCACTCACAGAAATACGGGAAAGAGTTAGAGACTAGACTCGACAACATAAATAAACAGACATGTATTGTTGGCACTCACAGAAATAAGGGAAAGATTTAGAGACTAGAGGACACACTCGATAACATAAATAAACAGACATGTATTGTTGGCACTCACAGAAATAAGGGAAAGAGCTAGAGACTAGAGGACACACTCGATAACATAAATAAACAGACATGTATTGTTGGCACTCACAGAAATAAGGGAAAGATTTAGAGACTAGAGGACACACTCGATAACATAAATAAACAGACATGTATTTTTGGCACTCACAGAAATAAGGGAAAGAGCTAGAGACTAGACTCGACAACATAAATAAACAGACATGTATTGTTGGCACTCACAGAAATAAGGGAAAGAGCTAGAGACTAGACTCGACAACATAAATAAACAGACATGTATTGTTGGCACTCACAGAAATAAGGGAAAGAGCTAGAGACTAGAGGACACACTCGACAACATAAATATACATACATGTATTGTTAGCACTCACAGAAATAAGGGAAAGAGCTAGAGACTAGACTCGACAACATAAATAAACAGACATGTATTGTTGGCACTCACAGAAATAAGGGAAAGAGTTAGAGACTAGACTCGACAACATAAATAAACAGACATGTATTGTTGGCACTCACAGAAATAAGGGAAAGAGTTAGAGACTAGACTCGAAAACATAAATATACAGACATGTATTGTTGGCACTCACAGAAATAAGGGAAATAGTTAGAGACTAGAGGACACACTCGACAACATAAATATACAGACATGTATTGTTGGCACTCACAGAAATAAGGGAAAGAGTTAGAGACTAGACTCGACAACATAAATATACAGACATGTATTGTGGCACTCACAGAAATAAGGGACAGAGTTAGAGACTAGAGGACACACTCGACAACTAAATATACAGACATGTAATGTTGGCGCTCACAGAAATAAGGGAAAGAGTTAGATACTAGAGGACACACTCGACAATATAAATAAACAGACATGTATTGTTGGCGCTCACAGAAATAAGGGAAAGAATTAGAGACTAGAGGACACACTCGACAACATAAATATACAGACATGTATTGTTGGCACTCACAGAAATAAGGGAAAGAGTTAGAGACTAGACTCGACAACATAAATAAACAGACATGTATTGTTGGCGCTCACAGAAATAAGGGAAAGAGTTAGAGACTAGAGGACACACTCGACAACATAAATATACAGACATGTATTGTTGGCGCTCACATAAATAAGGGAAAGAGTTAGATACTAGAGGACACACTCGACAACATAAATAAACAGACATGTATTGTTGGCACTCACAGAAATAAGGGAAAGAGTTAGAGACTAGGACACTCGACAACATAATTAAACAGACATGTATTGTTGGCACTCACAGAAATAAGGGCAAGAGTTAGAGACTAGAGGACACACTCGACAACATAATTAAACAGACATGTATTGTTGGCACTCACAGAAATAAGGGCAAGAGTTAGAGACTAGAGGACACACTCGACAACATAATTAAACAGACATGTATTGTTGGCACTCACAGAAATAAGGGAAAGGGTTAGAGACTAGAGGACACACTCGACAACATAAATAAACAGACATGTAATGTTGGCGCTCACAGAAATAAGGGAAAGAGTTAGAGACTAGAGGACACACTCGACAACATAAATAAACAGACATGTAATGCAGAAATCACACAACTTACGTGAATTAACTAGATAAATCCTTCAAACTGAAATATACACATGTTCGCACAGTAATGTCGATAGTCTACCACGGTAATTTTAAACTGACTAACATGTCTTTCTGCTTGCACAAGGACGGCTTACGAAGGTTGATTAGTATTATCTTTACACCCCACAAATGTGTATGTGAAGATTTATAGAAGGTACAAGAGTGATACCACAACCAGTCAATGAAGAATTATGTCTGGAGAACAACGATACGCTCTTTGCCAGGTGTTAGATACAAATGTTACAGTGGCTTACAAGTAGTGGTGAAGATAATCAGTCAGCATACACAAGTGTAATCCATGCCAGACAAGTTGTTGTGAAGATAATCAGTCGGCATACACAAGTGTAATCCATGCCAGACAAGTTGTTGTGAAGATAATCAGTCGGCATACACAAGTGTAATCCACGCCAGACAAGTTGTTGTGAAGATAATCAGTCGGCATACACAAGTGTAATCCATGCCAGACAAGTTGTTGTGAAGATAATCAGTCAGCATACACAAGTGTAATCCATGCCAGACAAGTTGTTGTGAAGATAATCAGTCAGCATACACAAGTGTAATCCATGCCAGACAAGTAGTTGTGAAGATAATCAGTCGGCATACGCAAGTGTAATCCATGCCAGACAAGTAGTTGTGAAGATAATCAGTCAGGCATACACAAGTGTAATCCATGCCAGACAAGTTGTTGTGAAGATAATCAGTCGGCATACGCAAGTGTAATCCATGCCAGACAAGTAGTTGTGAAGATAATCAGTCAGCATACACAAGTGTAATCCATGCCAGACAAGTTGTTGTGAAGATAATCAGTCAGCATACACAAGTGTAATCCATGCCAGACAAGTTGTTGTGAAGATAATCAGTCAGCATACACAAGTGTAATCCATGCCAGACAAGTTGTTGTGAAGATAATCAGTCGGCATACACAAGTGTAATCCATGCCAGACAAGTAGTTGTGAAGATAATCAGTCGGCATACACAAGTGTAATCCACGCCAGACAAGTTGTTGTGAAGATAATCAGTCGGCATACACAAGTGTAATCCACGCCAGACAAGTTGTTGTGAAGATAATCAGTCGGCATACACAAGTGTACTCCACGCCAGACAAGTTGTTGTGAAGATAATCAGTCGGCATACACAAGTGTAATCCATGCCAGACAAGTTGTTGTGAAGATAATCAGTCGGCATACACAAGTGTAATCCATGCCAGACAAGTTGTTGTGAAGATAATCAGTCGGCATACACAAGTGTAATCCATGCCAGACAAGTTGTTGTGAAGATAATCAGTCGGCATACACAAGTGTAATCCATGCCAGACAAGTTGTTGTGAAGATAATCAGTCGGCATACACAAGTGTAATCCACGCCAGACAAGTTGTTGTGAAGATAATCAGTCGGCATACACAAGTGTAATCCACGCCAGACAAGTTGTTGTGAAGATAATCAGTCGGCATACACAAGTGTAATCCACGCCAGACAAGGTTGTTGTGAAGATAATCAGTCGGCATACACAAGTGTAATCCACGCCAGACAAGTTGTTGTGAAGATAATCAGTCGGCATACACAAGTGTAATCCATGCCAGACAAGTTGTTGTGAAGATAATCAGTCGGCATACACAAGCGTAATCCATGCCAGACTATCCACGTGCCTTTTTGATCACCGCCACCACCTCGCTCCACAACGGAGGCTTGGCATTGAAATCCACAATTGGTTTCTCCGGCCATTTGAGCCGTTCAATTTCATCGAGTGGGACGTCCCGCTGGGCACCGGAGTACATCGTCACGAAGTGATTCTCCAGCTCCTTTTTGCTGACACTAAGGATGCCGGATCACGACTGCTCAAACAAGTCCCGCGCAAACTTGTATGGTTCTCGGAAGAGTTTCTCACGTTCCTTCCGGGGTTTTCGCCGCCTCCTGCAGAACCTTTCCGCTAGATAGAGGGTATTGTGCCTGGATTTCAGATGTTGCCACACCTGGCGCAAGCCCACTTTCTCATGCTCGGCTGCTGTTTTGTACCGTTTTCGAGCGGCTTTCCTCTGTGATTTTACCTCATCTAGCAGCTTCTGCCACCTGGCCTTCTGTGGGCTAACTACTTCCTTTCTCTCGCTGCTACCAAATTGACATGGAATAGAGAGAAAAAGCAGCGGCTGCAGCAGGATATAACATATGAAATGGAAACAAATAGGTATTTTAAACTCCTGCGAGAAAAAACGAACTAAACATCAACAAACGTTGCACATACCTTACAAGGAGGTCCACGTGTCGCGAAATACAGGTGAAAAATCCGAAATCAGAAGCACTCAATAAATATAAAAATGAATAATAAAATAAGATAAAATACACACGAACGCATACAATACGACACACAGACGTTTCGATTCTCAGAATCTTTGTCAATGACAACACAGCTAACAACGAGATACAGCAAACGAAAGACCACAATACACTAACACGTGGAGGTATACAATCTTTCCGAACTGTTGCTACCTTCTCCTCTAGTGGCGTGTGTTTTAGCTCATCCTCTAAAACAGGGGACAACGTCTCATCTAATCGCGCCCACTCTGCCATCTCGGTGGCCGGGGGGGGGGGGGGATTAATCTTCGCACTGAGACTCTCGGAAGGTTGCTCGGGTGCGTCACCGGGGACTTTGACTTGTCTTCTCAGCTCTGTGGGGTTCTCCTTGGGTGAGATCCTCTAACGTCTTATTGATATCCCTTTCACGGGAGTGCTGTTTATTCTCCTGTGACGTACTCTCTCACTTCTTTCGTCCAGCGTGAATTCTCATTCCCCGGTAGGAGACGAAGCTTTTACCACAGACGCATGCCCTGTCCGGTCGTTCGGCTGAGGTCAAGGTCGGTTCGACGGTCTGAATCGTCAACATGTGGTCACTGTTGGATCTTTCATGTTCTCTCATTTCGGAGGATATATATAAGGGGCATCTACTTGTACTTTTATTTGACGCGACAATGACCTTATACAGCATTAGGGGTCTGCTGTCAACTCCACCACCGGTGGAGTCAATTCCACCACTGCGCTGCAGCAATGCCAGTCTTTCCAGGGCGTCAGTTTATCTTTCCAGATTGTCCATCCGTCTATCCGGATTGTCTAATGGACTGGCCATAAATCAGTGATAAAAACTCCGCCGCAGAGCAAACACGGCTTGGGGGTGGGGGTGGGGGTGGGGGGTTCTGATCATCAGAAGTGGTCCCCCTTCCCCGAAAGTTTCGACCCATTTCCCTAATGGACATACTCTAGGGGCGTCTTTCCCCTGCCGTGTGAGACGTTCAGTCGATGTCGTTGTCCTTGTTGTTTGTGCTTGTACCTTGGCTTAGCTATGAACAACACACAAACTACCTGCCAGCTGCTCTTCAACTTCAATATTTTGCGACAGTGTATACCTATTTTCGGCTGTCTATACCACTTTGCAGCAGTGTTGTCAAAGATGGCGGCGTACACAGAAGTGTAAATCGTCAACTGTAGCAGGTCTTTCGTGTTCAGTTGTCCTTCTATCTGCTGCCGTATATTCAGCCTGTAAGTGTTCAGCCGCACCGCCGCAGTTATTGCTACTTTAGTCTAGCAATTTTGGTCATGTTTTTAAAATTGGGTTTTTAATTATGAAACCATCACAGCTTGGCAAAACTAGAGTTAGTTAGGTACTTTGATGACAATTTAAAATTTGTTTTGGCATTGACTAACTGTTAGTCGCGGTTCCAACTTCACGGCAGATGGTTAACTCATGTTAACCCCATAAATGCTCTGTTCCTGTGCCAGTGAATATCACACACAATGCTCCTTACAGTTACTGCCCTATGTGAACATTAGAAGAAACAGCAATATCGATAAACCCACGGCACTCACAAGCAAGTACATGCATGAGACTGCTGCCAGAATGCCAGCCAACACAGTCTGCCACCAAGCCAACATTACAGTTACAGTTCATCGTGGATGGAAGCGGAAGTCACTAGGAAAGCAGCAGCTTCACACACATTACTGCATAATGCAAAACTAGCTAATTCAGCAACTGGCTGCCACCATTTTATGAACATGCAGTTCACAATATAAAACCTCAGACAGATGTAAAACCATTCCATTCCACACAAAATCCACAGCTCACAGTGTCGCTCCAAGCACTTAACTCAGTAGCTGGTCGACGGAACCATGTACTACCAGTCCAACATGAGGAAAATGCCTAAGCAAGCTGTGGCTGGAAGCATAACCATTCCAGAGGCCTTTACAGCTCAACCGACTATCCGCCATATTGGACAGGATGCTTTGATAGAAAATATTTCAGTTGCCATGGGTCAATAATACTGTCACATTTGACGTGGGTCATTAATGATGCAGATGCTGTGGGTCATTAATGATGTGTGATACTGTGGGTCCCAGTAATAACTGTCATGGTACAATGAGTTAGCTGTGGTTAACACCAATTGAAGATTAGTTAGTTAGTGCGTCGCAGTTCCAACTTCACAGCAACGGGTCATCCCCATTATGCTCTGTTCCTGTGCCAGTGA
This sequence comes from Cepaea nemoralis, assembly GCA_014155875.1. Taxonomy (NCBI): domain Eukaryota; kingdom Metazoa; phylum Mollusca; class Gastropoda; order Stylommatophora; family Helicidae; genus Cepaea; species Cepaea nemoralis. Next base: position 59,112 of record JACEFZ010002702.1, read on the forward strand.
ATATCACACAAAACGCTCCCTACTGCCCAATGTGAAAAGTGAAAAAGACAGGAATCTCGACAAACAACAGCCTGCACAGATACACTGTGCATAATGCCGCTGCCAGAATGTCAACACAATAGTCCCCCACAAAACACCCAGTTCATTTCTGATGGAATCGGCAGTCATTTTCCCATCTGGATGTTTCCTAGATGTTCACCCACACAGTCCATGAAATACAGTTCATCGTCGATGGCAGTGGCAGTCAACCAGAAGCCCAGCAGCCACGCATTTCTGCATAAGGCAAAAACCGGTCAATTCTGGGACATAGCCATCTGCCATCGCTCCGAACATACAGTCACATTCCAAAAAACCTCGGGGAGATTCATAAGCATTTCACATGAAACTCACAGCTCACAGTGTCGTGCCACTCACTCACTCAGTAGCAGGGCGATGGAACCATCAAGCCTCCTTAGTCGCCTCTTACGACATGCGTGGTAGGCTACAGTGTTGCTATTCTTTGCTTCCCTTATGGGCCCCGGCAACACACAGGAGACTAATTGAAGATGTCAGCAGTAAAGCTTTGACATTGGAAGTGTCAGGGCCTGAAATATGGGTTTACATGGTGTGTCCTCAAGTTTCATTAGTATAATATAACATGTTGATAATTGAACTGATTTATGAGTGACTTGTTGACTAGATATTCTATTTGACTCTCTCACATCCTCCATCTTATGTTCACGAATAACACAACTAAACCGAACACCAATGCTGTTTTAAACAGTATATTGTCACACTACAGGTTTATACATTTCACATGATCACTACATCTTGCTATCACTCATAAAACAACTAAAAGTATAAATGTATAAATATATGTATAAATTGTTGCAATCTAAACGGTGCCATTGCCACACCATGTTTGACCCGGTGTAACTTCAACCACGGTCATCCTCAAAGTGACCAGCTGAGGCGAGACCTTTCTTTCCTGGCCATCGCCAAAGAGTGCCTTTCGCTGTCAGACCGTGTACACACTTCAGTGTGATCAGAGTTCACATTTGGGCTCATGACACTCAACCGCCGCCCCAAGAAAAATGGATGCGATTTTTAAAAATCACCTTTTTAAAAATTACATTTACAAATACATTCAACCATTTATTTGCAAGCGTATAACTATTTTACTAATTCTAAATCTAATTAAACTTGTCTTGTATCTGTTGAACAAACTTGAGACACTCTGGCAGCTGGTGTGTCACAGAAGCGACCGGTTTTCTTGCCTTCAGAAATGTGTGGCTGCTGGTTTTGCTAGTGACTGCTGTTTCCATCTGTGATGAACTGTATTTTGAGGAAGACTTTTGTGTTGGCATTCTGGCGACGGCTTTATGTACAGTGAAATGTTTTTTTTACATCTTTTCGAGATGGTGTGGCTGGCTGGAAAATATCTAGAAACGGAACAACAAAATCTAGAAACGGAACAACAATATCTAGAAATGGAACAACAATATCTAGAAACACCGAGACTTTGTAGGTGAACATCTGGTTGGGAAAGTGACTGCCAATTCCATCAAGGATGAACTATATGGTTCATAGAGGACTTTTGTGGTGACATTCTGGTGGTGGTTTTTTGCACAGTGTGCCTGAGCGGGCCGTTGTTTGTCGAGACTCCTGTCTTTTCCACTTTTCACATGGGGCAGTGAGGAATATTTTATGTGATATTCACTGGCACGGGAACGGAGCATAATGGGGTCGACCTTTGCTGTGATGTTGGAACTGTGACTGACTAACTGACTGACTGACTGACTGAAATGAAAACAAAATTTGAAAATCATGTTTGTGTTCAAGGACCAGAAGCCTTGATAAAACTGATCCAACGGTATCTCAATTTATTAACGAAGCCTGTCCTGTATGTGTATGTCAATAGTCAATACCAAACAGAGATGTTCATATTTTAGTGTCATGATCTACAACAAGGAAGTGCACAGGGATCTGAGCAAATGAGCAGTTCTGCTCATGGCCCAGTACAATTGGGAGCTCAGAAAGATTGCATTTTGACTCCTACTGTTGCTTGTTTACTTTTAAATGAAACACATGGTAATGATATATTATATCGTTGCATCCGGCGAGGAGACGTCTAAGTTGACATATTTATTTTTCGATGGGATGTGCTGTGACCTAATTAATAATAATAAAATGGATGTAAATTAATTAATATTCATTAAATGTCATGTAGATTTCTAATTATTTTCTAATAAATCTGGTCAGATGTATATTTTATTATGTGGACTGGTAAAAGAAAAGTCACGGTCACATTCCTGTTTTGATAGGATGTGCCTGACCTAATTAATGATTCAATATTCCCGCCAATGAATTATTATTCATTGAATGTCAGTGTGTGATACTGTCAGCACTCAGTGTGTGATACTGTCAGCACTCAGTGTGTGATACTGTCAGCACTCAGTGTATGATATGGTCAGCACTCAGTGTATGATATGGTCAGCACTCAGTGTGTGATATGGTCAGCACTCAGTGTGTGATATGGTCAGCACTCAGTGTGTGATATGGTCAGCACTCAGTGTGTGATATGGTCAGCACTCAGTGTGTGATATGGTCAGCACTCAGTGTGTGATATGGTCAGCACTCAGTGTGTGATACGTCAGCACTCAGTGTGTGATACTGGTCAGCACTCAGTGTGTGATACGGTCAGCACTCAGTGTGTGATATGGTCAGCACTCAGTGTGTGATACTGGTCAGCACTCAGTGTGTGATACTGTCAGCACTCAGTGTGTGATATGGTCAGCACTCAGTGTGTGATATGGTCAGCACTCAGTGTGTGATATGGTCAGCACTCAGTGTGTGATATGGTCAGCACTCAGTGTGTGATATGGTCAGCACTCAGTGTGTGATATGGTCAGCACTCAGTGTGTGATATGGTCAGCACTCAGTGTGTGATATGGTCAGCACTCAGTGTGTGATATGGTCAGCACTCAGTGTGTGATATGGTCAGCACTCAGTGTGTGATATGGTCAGCACTCAGTGTGTGATATGGTCAGCACTCAGTGTAGTGATACTGGTCAGCACTCAGTGTGTGATATGGTCAGCACTCAGTGTGTGATATGGTCAGCACCCAGTGTGTGATATGGTCAGCTCTGCGCTGGCCACCTTTGCTTCAGAGACATGCCTGGTACCCAGTCTAGGTTGGGTTTACCCAGGAAGCCAGGTCAGACTTTTAGTCTGAGGGGAAGTCATTAAGTTACAATATGGCTGCCCCACTACCAACTTGTATTGTTAAAGAACAGCTGTCATAAGACATGAAGTTAATTATGTATATATATTTATGTTTTGAGAGCTATCATAAGACATGATGTTAATTATGTATATATATATATTTATGTTTTGAGAGCTATCATAAGACATGAAGTTAATTATGTATATATATTTATGTTTTGAGAGCTATCAAAAGACATGAAGTTAATTATGTAAATATATATTTATGTTTTGAGAGCTCTCATAGGACATGAAGTTAATTATGTATATATATATTTATGTTTTGAGAGCTATTATAGGACATGATGTTAATTATGTATATATATATATTTATGTTTTGAGAGCTATCATAAGACATGAAGTTACATTATATATATATATATATATATATATATATATATATATATATATATATATATATATATATATATATATATATTTATGTTTTGAGAGCTCTCATAGGACATGAAGTTAATTATGTAAATATATATTTGGTTTTGAGAGCTATTATAGGACATGAAGTTAATTATGTATATATATATATTTATGTTTTGAGAGCTATCATAAGACATGAAGTTAATTATGTATATATATATATATATATATATTTATGTTTTGAGAGCTATCATAGGACATGAAGTTAATTATGTATATATATATTTATGTTTTGAGAGCTATCATAAGACATGAAGTTAATTATGTATATATATATTTATGTTTTGAGAGCTATCAAAAGACATGAAGTTAATTATGTAAATATATATTTATGTTTTGAGAGCTCTCATAGGACATGAAGTTAATTATGTATATATATATTTATGTTTTGAGAGCTATTATAGGACATGATGTTAATTATGTATATATATATATTTATGTTTTGAGAGCTATCATAAGACATGAAGTTAATGATATATATATATATATTTATGTTTTGAGATCTATCATAGGACATGAAGTTAATTATGTAAATATATAGTTATGTTTTGGGAGCTATTATAGGACATGAAGTTAATTATGTATATATATATTTATGTTTTGAGAGCTATCATAGGACATGAAGTTAATTATGTATATATATATTTATGTTTTGAGAGCTATCGTAGGACATGAAGTTAATTATGTATATATATATTTATGTTTTGAGAGCTATCATAAGACATGAAGTTAATTATGTATATATATATTTATGTTTTGAGAGCTATCATAGGACATGAAGTTAATTATGTATATATATATTTATGTTTTGAGAGCTCTCATAAGACATGAAGTTAATTATGTATATATATATTTATGTGTTGAGAGCTATCATAAGACATGAAGTTAATTATGTATATATATATTTATGGTTGCCAGTCAGGTCTTAGTCAGATATGACTGAGCTACCGTATAACAGTAGACGGTACTACCTGGTTTCTGTTAGCGCCGAACGTTGGGCGGCGCTTACCAAACCCGACACCCCACATTGTGCCAACGGCTTCGGGCGGAAGAGCGCAATTGGGAGGGTACAAGCCTTACCCTAGTGCGAGGAAATGCAACCTAAAGACAAAATTGTCATGGCAGGGCAGACCAGGCCCTAAGCCTTGGTTGGCGACTGGTCTAGGATCGAAGCTCCGACAGGCGGACAGTTAGAGCATTGCTTTGCTGATCCGGCAGCTTCTGCAGCTTGTCTTGTTCCAGATGTAGGGGTGTTACCTTTCCTCTGGAGTGAACTAGGCAGGCCGAGAGAGGGATCATGCTGCATGGGCAACACATGATCTCTATATTTTAGCCCAGGCTTTGTGCTATGGAGAGGCAATAACTCCATCCCTGGTCTTAACTGGTCTCGGAATCAAAGCGAGAGGCAACTGTTACGGGTTATAAGTCCTTGTCAGTTGGCGTAGACATGGGGCGCCACGCGTTGCCTCTGACGGTGGGAGACACCTATAGGTGTCACTGATCAGCTACCGCCCGCCTCAAGCTGGGCAGCCCCCAGCCAATTGGGTGCTGATCCGCCACAGCCTGCCTGCTTCAATGGGTGCTTGGGGCTAGGACAAAATCTGAATCGCAGGCTGTAAAACCAATGCACCAGGTACAAACAAAAATAAAAATAGAAACCTCAAGCTACGGCTTGCAACCTGGAACGTGAGAACCATGTGTCCAGGATTTTCCACTGACTTGACCAATATTGACGATGTGAGAAAAACGGCTGTGATTGATGCCGAACTCAATCGTCTTAACATTGATATTGCTGGCCTGCAGGAGACTCGCCTCGCTGAGGAAGGGTCACTCAGGGAAAACAACTACACCTTTTTCTGGAAGGGTAGAGGGCAGGCAGAAAAAAGGCAACACGGTGTGGGCTTTGCAGTGAAGAATTCGCTACTGGGAATGATTGAAATTCCAGCAGGAGGAAATGAAAGACTATTATCCCTGCGCTTGGCAACCTCTTGTGGGTTTGCCACCATTATTACTGCATATGCACCGACACTCGATTCCTCTGATGATGTGAAGGATTTGTTCTATGAGGAGTTAGACTCCGTGATCAAGGCAGTTCCAAAATCTGACTACATTTATATGCTCGGTGATTTCAATGCTCGTGTGGGCAAGGACTCGAGTTCATGGCCAGTGTCCCTTGGAAAATACAACATCGGTCGCATGAATGAAAATGGGCAAAGGCTGCTGGAGCATTGCACCAGTAATGACCTATGTATTACAAACTCTTTTTTTAAAACAAAAGAGATGCATAAGGTCACATGGAAACATCCAAGATCCGGCCATTGGCACCAGCTGGACTTCATCATCACACGGAGACAACATCTGAACCATATATCATTGACTCGTAGTTACCACAGTGCTGACTGTGATACAGATCATTCTTTGGTTGTTGCAAGAGTTAGACTGAGACCAAAGAGAATCTACACAGCTAAACACAAATCTAGCCCCAGGATTAATATTATTAACACTCATGATCCTGAAAAGTGCTTTCAGTTTCAACAGCAACTTGAAGACGCTTTCACTGATACACCAGAAAATTGTACAGTAAATGAAAAGTGGGGTCAAATTAAGGAAACTCTTTATAAAACTGCCGTAGGGGTTTACGGCACTGTGGATCATAAGAGGCAGGACTGGTTTGCGGCCAACAGCGAGACTCTGCAGCCCTTGATTGATAAGAAGAAGAAAGCTCTCTTAAGAAACAAGGAAAGACCAACGCGTAACACTCTGAGTGAGCTTAGGCAAGCTAGGAAGGATGTGCAAAAGGCTGCCAGGCAGTGTGCAAATGATTATTGGATCAAGTTATGTGAGTCCATTCAAATCGCAAGTGATAAGGGAGACATAAGAAGCATGTATGAAGGAATAAAGAAAGCCTGTGGTCCAGTGATCAAAAGAAGTGCACCGCTGAAAACCTTGACTGGAGAAAGTCATCACTGATAAGAAACAGCAGATGGACAGATGGGTAGAGCACTATTTGGAGCTTTACTCAAGTGAGACCAAACTAGCGGATGATGCCCTTAACGCCATAGAGGCTCTACCAACTCTTGACCACCTGGACACACTTCCCACCATAACAGAAGTTAAGTGTGCTATAAATGAACTTGCATCTGGCAAGGCTCCAGGTAAGGATGGGATTCCAATAGAGGTTATCAGGAGTGGGCAAGACACACTCACTCTACAGATCCACCAGCTAATAGAGCTATGCTGGCGTGAAGGACAAGTCCCACAGGATTTCAAAGATTCAAGCATCATAACGCTGTACAAGAACAAGGGCGATCGGAGCGACTGTAACAACTATAGGGGTATCTCACTTCTGTGTATTGTTGGAAAAGTATTTGCCAGAATTGTTCTGCGCAGACTTCAAGTCCTAGGAGATCAAGTCTACCCCGAATCACAGTGTGGCTTTCGACAGAACCGGTCTACCACTGATATGATATTCTCATTGCGACAAATGCAAGAAAAATGCCGTGAACAGAATCAACCACTGTTTATTGCCTTCATCGACCTCACAAAGGCATTTGATTTGGTCAGTCGTGAGGGTCTGTTCAAGGCACTAAAGAAGATTGGCTGCCCACCAACTCTTCTGTCCATTGTGGAATCGTTCCACACAGGCATGAAGGGTATAATCAAGTTTGATGGTGCAACTTCTGAAGAATTTGAAATCAAGAGTGGAGTTAAGCAAGGTTGTGTACTAGCTCCCACCCTCTTTGGAATATACTTTTCACTTCTACTGAAATATGCATTTCGTGATCAGGATGGTGGTATATACATTCACTCACGCTCAGATGGCGGCCTCTACAATGCTCAGAGATTGAAGGCTAAGACCAAAATTAGGAGGGTACTGATCAGAGAGTTGCTTTTTGCAGATGATGCTGCAGTTACGACCCACTCTGAGGAAGAATTGCAATGTCTACTATCTGCATTCTCCAATGCTTGTTCTGAATTTGGTTTAACAATTAGCAAAAAGAAGACACAGATTATGTCACAAGGTGCACATGGGGTACCATCAATCTTTATTGACGACGCCGAACTAGAGATAGTAGACCATTTTACATATCTAGGATCAGTGGTAAATAGCAAATTATCCCTAGATCAGGAAATCAACATCCGGATTGGTAAGGCAGCAACAACAATGAACAGGTTAAGAAAAAGAGTCTGGGAGAACAGGAAGCTTACTGCCAAAACAAAAGTCCTTGTCTATCAAGCCTGTGTCCTTAGTACTCTTCTCTATGGCAGTGAAACCTGGACAACTTACTCACACCAAGAGAACAATTTAAACAGCTTTCATATGCGGTGTCTGCGAAGAATTCTTGGTATTAAGTGGCAAGACAAAATCACAAATACTGAAGTATTGGAAAGATCAGGTTGTGTGACAGTTTATTCCATGCTCAGTCTTCGTAGACTTAGATGGATAGGACATCTTAGGAGGATGGATGATGGTAGAATACCAAAGGATATCTTTTTTGGTGAATTACAGATGGGTAAGAGATCTCAGGGTCGGCCTCTACTACGATACAAAGATGTGTGTAAGCGGGACATGATTGATACAGGCATTGATAATGCACATTGGGAGCAAGTCGCCGCTGAACGTGTTGCATGGAGGGCAAATATCAGAAATGGAATAAAGTCAAAGGAGAAAATTATTGCAGAAAAGTCACACACCAAGCGTTTGAGACGTAAGATGGTGCATGATGGTGGAAATGACCACGTGTTCACATGCACCCACTGTGAACGGACATTTACAGCGCAAATTGGCCTTATCAGTCACACTCGCTACCGCCATAGTTAAAAGTTATTATGCCTTTTTAGAGCACAAACTATCGTCTGTCAAGACGGCAAGGTGCCAATGGATTTATGTTTTGAGAGCTATCATAGGACAAAGTTAATTATGTATATATATATTTATGTTTTGAGAGCTATCATAAGACATGAAGTTAATTATGTATATATATATTTATGTTTTGAGAGCTATCGTAGGACATGAAGTTAATTATGTATATATATATTTATGTTTTGAGAGCTATCATAGGACATGAAGTTAATTATGTTATATATAGTATTTATGTTTTGAGAGCTATCATAAGACATGAAGTTAATTATATATATATATAATATATATTTATGTTTGGAGAGCTCTCATAGGACATGAAGTTAATTATGTAAATATATATTATGTTTTGAGAAGCTATTATAGGGACATGAAGTTAATTATGTATATATATATTATGTTTTGAGAGCTATCATAAGACATGAAGTTAATTATGTATAATATATTATTATATATATTTATGTTTTTGAGAGCTATCATAGGACATGAAGTTAATTATGTATATATATATTTATGCTTTGAGAGCTATCATAAGACATGAAGTTATTATGATATATATATATTTTATGTTTTGAGAGCTATTATAGACATGAAGTTAATTATGTAAATATATATTTATGTTTTGAGATCTATCATAGGACATGAAGTTAATTATGTAATATATATTTATGTTTTGAGATCTATTATAGGACATGAAGTTAATTATGTCATATATATATATTTATGTTTGAGAGCTATCATAAGACATGAAGTTAATTATGTATATATATATATATATATATATATAGTATAGATATATATATATATATATATATATATATATATAATATATATATATATATATAATAGTTATGTTTGAGAGCTATCATAAGACATGAAGTTAATTATGTATATATATATTTATGTTTTGAGAGCTATCATAAGACATGAAGTTAATTATGTATATATATATATAATATATATATATTTATGTTTTGAGAGCTATCATAGGACATGAAGTTAATTATGTATAATATATATTTATGTTTTGAGAGCTATCATAAGACATGAAGTTAATTATGTATATATATATTTATGTTTTGAGAGCTATCATAAGACATGAAGTTAATTATGTATATATATATATATATAGATTATATATATATATATAGATATATATATTACATATATAGTAATATATATATTATATATATTTATGTTTTGAGAGCTATCATAAGGACATGAAGTTAATTATGTATATATATAGTATAATATATATATATATATATATATTTATGTTTTGAGAGCTATCATAGGACATGAAGTTAATTATGTATATATATATTTATGTTTTGAGAGCTATCATAAGACATGAAGTTAATTATGTATATATATATATTTATGTTTTGAGAGCTATCGTAAGGACATGAAGTTAATTATGTATATATATATTTATGTTTTGAGAGCTATCATAGGACATGAAGTTAATTATGTATATATATATATTATGTTTTGAGAGCTATCATAGGACATGAAGTTAATTATGTATATATATATTTATGTTTGAGAGCTATCATAGGACATGAAGTTAATTATGTATATATATATTTATGTTTTGAGAGCTCTCATAGAACATGATGTTAATTATGTATATATATATTTATGTTTTGAGAGCTATCATAGGACATGAAGTTAATTATGTATATATATATTTATGTTTTGAGAGCTATCGTAGGACATGAAGTTAATTATGTATATATATATTTATGTTTTGAGAGCTATCGTAGGACATGAAGTTAATTATGTATATATATATTTATGTTTTGAGAGCTATCGTAGGACATGAAGTTAATTATGTATATATATATTTTTGTTTTGAGAGCTCTCATAGAACATGATGTTAATTATGTATATATATATTTATGTTTTGAGAGCTATCGTAGGACATGATGTTAATTATGTATATATATATTTATGTTTTGAGAGCTATCATAGGACATGAAGTTAATTATGTATATATATATTTATGTTTTGAGAGCTATCGTAGGACATGAAGTTAATTATGTATATATATATTTATGTTTTGAGAGCTATCGTAGGATATGAAGTTAATTATGTATATATATATTTATGTTTTGAGAGCTATCGTAGGACATGAAGTTAATTATGTATATATATATTTATGTTTTGAGAGCTCTCATAGAACATGATGTTAATTATGTATATATATATTTATGTTTTGAGAGCTATCGTAGGACATGAAGTTAATTATGTATATATATATTTATGTTTTGAGAGCTCTCATAAGACATGAAATAAAAGTTTGTCATAAGTGAGGAAGTAATTAATTTACAGGAATATTACAAAGAATATTTTTGACAATAATACTAACCAGAAATCTTGTGTGTGTTATTTCTCAACATAGTCGCCCTGCCTGCCAACACTTGGTACATCTGTCCACTAGCTTGTTGATGCCTTCTAGGATAAAGATTTGGGTGTTGCCTTAAACCAACTTTGCACCGCCTCCATTACCTCAATGTCATCTGCAAACCTTTGACCCCACAAATGTTCTTTCAAGAGTCCAAACAAGTGAAAGTCCAACGGCACCAAGTCTGGACTATATGTTGGATATTTCAAGACCTAAAATTTCAGAGCACGTAGTGTATCCACTGTACGCGGGCATATGGCGGCAGTTGTGGTCATGTAGTAACACTACTCCTTGTGAGAGAAGATCCTCTGTATTTTGATCGTATCGTGGGCTTCAGTTTGTTCACTGACATGTCACTGTATTGAGCACTAGTTATAGTTTCACCCCTTTCCTGGAAATACACCAAAAATTGGTCATCATGACTTTCCAAGCAGATTTCTGCGGTGTGAACCAGAGACAACGGTTGTTCCCATTGCTTCGATTGCCTCTTACTCTCTGGTTCATACTGATGCACCCAGGACTCGTCTTCTGTCACAGTCTGTTGGAGAAAAGCATTTCCTTCTCCAGCATGATGGTCCACAAACTCCTGACAAATAATTTGCCGTGCACTTTTGTGATCATTGGAAACTTGTCTTGGGACCCATCTGCACACACTTTCCCATGACCAAAGTCATGGACAATTGTCCATGCACACCATGGCTCATGTTGAAATTCATGGCTTACTCATCAGTGATGAGTCACCTGTTGTCACGGTCTAGCTAGTCGATCTGTGGTTTCACTGTGTCGGTTGCCACTCTTGCAGGTCACCCGCTACGTGGTTCGTCAGTGACATTTTGTCTTCCATTTTGGAATCTTTTCATCCATTCAGTCTCTCTCCTACTCAAGCAACCATCTCCATACTGAACCATCATTCTTCTGCAGATTTTTAAAGGTTTTACACTCTCTGACCACAAAAAAAACCAAATAATGCCTCATTGTTCTTCCTTGGTGCAAATAGATAGTGGGGCAGCCGTTTTGTTATCGCTATTGCACATATGCAAACTGCTTGGTCCTCATGACCCCAACATGGGGTATAGCTTCAGAGCCAGTTTGTGTCTTGTAATAAGATTTTTGTATTGTCCATTCTCTTCCAACATTAGACACAGACATCAAAATGAGCACATTATGAGAAGAAATAAACTATAGAACTTGAGGGCAAGATTGAGGGGAACAGAACATGGGGAAGGCAGAGAAGTAAATATCTGGATGGCTTGACCACATAGCATGGTTGGGACAAGAACACGGAGGTGATCCACGACTCTGGTGATTGTGTTAGATGGCGAAACATGACTGCCCACGCTTATCTGCATGGTACATAATGAGGATGAAGATTCTCTTTCATGCACTTTATACTAACATTTATGTTACTTAATGGCTTTCCCTCGCAAACTGATTTTGTATTATTCATTGGTTGTTACTATGTTTAAGGTGAGTTTTTAATACAATACACTTGTCTAACTCTCTTACAGATGTGAGAAAATGACATGCCTAGATGACAGAGCTAATTTACATAAGGTCTTTGACCTCATTGAGACTGGAAGTAATGGTCATCTAGAACTGTTGCCTGCACTACACATCAGGGGACAGAATCCATCTTCTGCTAGATTCCCACAGCTGACGGTGAGTTCAAATAATCATGATTGCTGACAAATTAAGTTTGTGAATATATAAGAGTGGGGGAGGCATAGACGTGCACTGTGAAACTATAGAGTGGAGAGTGGATTCACTTAGATGTGCACTGTGAAAACTATAAGAGTAGGAGAGTGGATTCACTTAGATGTGCACTGTGAAACTATAAGAGTGGAGAGTGGATTCACTTAGATGTGCACTGTGAATCTGTGAGAGTGGGGAGTGGATGTGCTTAGATGTGCACTGTGAATCTATAAGAGTGGGGAGTGGATTCACTTAGATGTGCACTGTGAAACTATAAGAGGGGGTGGATTCACTTAGACATGCACTGTGAAACTATAAGAGTGGGAGAGTGGATTCACTTAGATGTGCACTGTGAAACTATAAGAGTGGGTAGTGGATTCACTTAGAATATGCACTGTGAATCTATAAGAGTGCTGGAGTGGATTCACTTAGATTGCACTGTGAATCTATAAGAGTGGGGAGTGAATTCACTTAGATTTGCACTGTGAATCTAAGAGTGGGGAGTGGATTCACTTAGACGTGCACTGGATCTGTAAGAGTGGGGAGTGGATTCACTTAGATGTGCACAGTGAATCTATAAGAGTGGGAGAGTGGATTCACTTAGACATGCACTGTGAATCTGTAAGAGTGGGGGGTTGGATTAACTTCAAGGTATACTGTGAAACAGTGAGGAGTAGATTTGCTTAGAGGTGAAGTGTGAATCTATAAGAGGTGTATTGTAAATCTAAAAGAGGGGCACCATGAATCTGTAATAGAGGCACTGTGAACTAGTGAGGGGCACAGAAATAATTATTTGATACTAAAGGTTGCTTGGGAGAGAAAGAGGTGTTGGTTAGGCAGCAGTAAATGGATTCCTGTCAACTGTCTCAACATAAAATGCTATGTGAATCCAGAGATTCCTGTCAACTGTCTCAACATAAAATGCTATGTGAATCCAGAGATTCATGTCAACTGTCTCAACATTGAATGCTGTGTGAATCCCCAGATTCCTGCTTGGCATACCACCTGTGATACCATCATGGGAGAAAGAGGTTGAAAAGTATCTGACAGACATTGGCAGCTTGCCAATTCATGACTTCACCACATGTCAGAGGTAATTGATACAAGTCCACTCTGTGGGCTTTTTGTATTGAGTGCCATGTTTTTTGTGTTTTGTGCCTGTTCTTGTGTTTTTGCATTGAGTACAGTGTTTGTTGCGTTTTGAGCTTGTTCCTGTGTTTTTGCTTTGTAACTTCCTTTGAGCTGTCATGAGAGTTCAGTTAGATTGTTGAATCTGTTTTGCTCAACCAAACAAAATCACCAAACACTGTCCAGTTACACCCACACTGACCCAAACACATCATGGTGTATTTCAGGAGTGTGTGACATACAGGATCAGGGTCACTAGTGAATAAATATAGAAAACAAATAAGTCCGGTCTTAGTCACACATGACTGAACAAGACTGAGTAGACGGTACTATCTGCTATCTGTTGGCGCCGAATGATGGGTTTTAGTCACATCACCAGTATAAGTTGTAAAAATATGAAAATGCAGTTGAACCATCAGCCAGACTGCCACAAGTACCATCAGCCTGGGAGTTCTTCATTGACTACTGAAGAAGGGGATAGATTATGTGTGGGAACATATTGAATGCAAGAATGTTGATTGGTTGGTTGATTTCACAGACAGGTGTCACTTGCAGCGAGAACAAGAATTTAAGAGCTCTACAGAGCCTATAGTGTGTGTGTGTGTGTGTGTGGGTGCATGCGTGTGGGTGTGTGCATGCATGCGTGCGAGTGAGTGTGAGAGAGTGAGTGAGAGAGAGGAGAGAGAGAGAGTGTGTGTGGTGTGTGTGTAACATGCATCTAATAAATGTCTGTTGTATTATGTGTGGTGTGGTGTATAACATGCATCTAATAAATGTATGTTGTATTGTGTGTGATGTGGTGTATAACATGCATCTAATAAATGTATGTTGTATTGTGTGTGATGTGGTGTATAACATGCATCTAATAAATGTATGTTGTATTGTGTGTGATGTGGTGTATAACATGCATCTAATAAATGTATGTTGTATTGTGTGTGATGTGGTGTATAACATGCATCTAATAAATGTATGTTGTATTGTGTGTGATGTGGTGTATAACATGCATCTAATAAATGTATGTTGTATTGTGTAGTGATGTGGTGTATAACATGCATCTAATAAATGTATGTTGTATTGTGTGTGATGTGGTGTATAACATGCATCTAATAAATGTATGTTGTATTGTGTGTGATAGGGTATAGCATGCTTTAATACATGTATGTGTTATATTTCTTCACACTCTCATTTCCTGAAGATGGGTATGGAGGTAGAAAACAGATATGCATGATTTCTAACAACAATGCTCACACATATGTCCTGGCAGTCAACCATAACCTCACACTTATGTCCTGGCAGTCAACCATAACATCACATGTATGTCCTGGCAGTCAACCATAACCTCACATGTATGTCCTGGCAGTCAACCATAACCTCACATGTATGTCCTGGCAGTCAACCATAACCTCACATGTATGTCCTGGCAGTCAACCGTAACTTCACACATATGTCCTGGCAGTCAACCATAACCTCACAGGTATGTCCTGGCAGGCAGTTATCCTGTCATCAACTATAACCTCACAGGTATGTTCTGGCAGTCAACTATAACCTCACATATATGTCCTGTCAGTCAACAATAACCTCACATTTATGTCCTGTCATCGACTATAACCTCACATGTATGTCCTGGCAGTCAACAATAACCTCACATGTATGTCCTGGCAGTCAACCATAACCTCACATGTATGTCCTGGCAGTCAACAATAACCTCACATGTATGTCCTGGCAGTCAACCATAACCTCACATGTATGTCCTGTCATCGACTATAACCTCACATGTATGTCCTGGCAGTCAACCATAACCTCACACGTATGTCCTGGCAGTCAACAATAACCTCACATGTATGTCCTGGCAGTCAACCATAACCTCACATGTATGTCCTGTCATCGACTATAACCTCACATGTATGTCCTGGCAGTCAACCATAACCTCACACATATGTCCTGGCAGTCAACAATAACCTCACATGTATGTCCTGGCAGTTAGCCTGTCATTAACCATAACCTCACACGTATGTCCTGGCAGTCAACCATAACTGCCAAAGAGCCGCATGCAGGCTAATAGAGAAGAGAGGAGAGAACTAAGGAAGAAGAACAAGAAAGGATAGAGATAACATCCCTATCTAAGGAATAGGGGAGAGAAGGAGCAGAACGCAAGAGGGAGAACCGTAAACAGTTCTATGATGGAACACATGCGTGTCCTGAAAAGGGAACACGCTAATACGTGATCAAGAGTTACCCACGATAGAGTGGGGAAACCAGTATCACGAGAAGTATCCATAAACAGTGGATACTTTAGAAGAGTAACCGAGTGACAAGTCACCATAATGCGTGACGCCCGAAGGGTCAGCAGCTCGTGGCGGAACACGCCACGAAAGTCCAGGAGACTGGGACTTGACTGCGTAGAGGACGGATCGATGTACCTGCTCTGAATAGTGTGTAGTTTACAGGACAGTAGAGATAGACTTAGACTTAGAATAATTCATTGATAATACCATTAGACCATGTCATAACATAGTAATGTCATCATGTATGTATCTCATGTGATTATCAGCTCTCAGAGCTTGTATATAATGAGCCCAGAATAAATCTATATCCTTTTGTGCGACGTACGAGTTGTCATTCGTGTGGTACAAAAGAAGAATCCATGTGTGCCTGTCATAACTAGGTTGCTGACAATAACCTCACATGTATGTCCTGGCAGTCAACCATAACCTCACACATATGTCCTGGCACTCAACAATAACCTCACATGTATGTCCTGGCAGTCAACCATAACCTCACAGGTATGTCCTGGCAGTCAACCATAACCTCACATGTATGTCCTGGCAGTCAACCATAACCTCACACATATGTCCTGACACTCAACAATAACCTCACATGTATGTCCTGGCAGTCAACCATAACCTCACAGGTATGTCCTGGCAGTCAACCATAACCTCACACGTATGTCCTGGCAGTCAACCATAACCTCACAGGTATGTCCTGGCAGTTAGCCTGTCATCAACCATAACCTCACATGTATGTCCTGGTAGTCAACCATAACCTCACACGTATGTCCTGGCAATCAACCATAACTTCACACGTATGTCCTGGCAATTAGCCTGTCATCGACCATAACCTCACATGTATGTCCTGGCAGTGAACAATAACCTCAGATGTATGTCCTGGCAGTCAACCATAACCTCACACATATGTCCTGGCACTCAACAATAACCTCACAGGTATGTCCTGGCAGTCAACCATAACCTCACAGGTATGTCCTGGCAGTCAACCATAACCTCACATGTATGTCCTGGCAGTCAACCATAACCCCACACATATGTCCTGGCAGTCAACCATAACCCCACATATGTCCTGGCAGTCAACCATAACCTCACATGTATGTCCTGGCACTCAACAATAACCTCACATGTATGTCCTGGCAGTCAACCATAACCTCACATGTATGTCCTGGCAGTCAACCATAACCTCACACATATGTCCTGGCACTCAACAATAACCTCACAGGTTAGTTAGTTAGTTAGTTAGTCACAGTTCCAACTTCACAGCAACCTCACAGGTATGTCCTGGCAGTCAACCATAACCTCACAGGTGGGTCCTGGCAGTCAACCATAACCTCACATGTATGTCCAGGCAGTCAACAATAACCTCACATGTATGTCCTGGCGGTCAACCATAACCTCACACGTATGTCCTGGCAGTCAACCATAACCTCACACGTGTGTCCTGGCAGTTAGCCTGTCAACCATAACCTCAACATGTATTTGTTTCATTGCTCACAACCAGAGACCATATTTGTTATCTGTTTGTTTCATTGTTCAGAACCATGGACCGTATCTGTTATCTGTTTGTTTCATTGTTCAGAACCAGGGACAATATTTGTTATCTGTTTGTTTCATTGTTCAGAACCAGGGGCTATATTTGTTATCTGCTTGTTTCATTGTTCAGAACCAGGGGCAATATTTGTTGTCTGTTTGTTTCATTGTTCAGAACCAAGACCGTATTTGTTATCTGTTTGTTTCATTGTTCAGAACCAAGACCGTATTTGTTATCTGTTTGTTTCATTGTTCAGAACCAAAGACAATATTTGTTATCTGTTTGTTTCATTGTTCAGAACCAGGGGCTATATTTGTTATCTGCTTGTTTCATTGTTCAGAACCAGGGACAATATTTATCTGTTATCTGTTTGTTTCATTGTTCAGAACCAGAGACCATATTTGTTATCTGTTTGTTTCATTGTTCAGAACCAGGACCGTATTTGTTATCTGTTTGTCTCATTGTTCAGAACCAGGGGACATATTTGTTATCTGTTTGTTTCATTGTTCAGAACCAGGGGCCATATTTGTTATCTCTTTGTTTCATTGTTCAGAACCAGGGGCCATATTTGTTATCTGTTTGTTTCATTGTTCAGAACCAGGGGCCATATTTGTTATCTGTTTGTTTCATTGTTCAGAACCAGGGACCATATCTTGGCCATGAGAACCAGCTTTGAGAAATGCAGAGTGTTCTGTGTAGAACTTCATACTTGCTTCTTTGTGGAACATCGTGGCAGAGTTTCCAGCACATTTGATCTACTTAACTGGATTATGAACAACAAGCAACTGTCTTGTCAACTGTCAACTGAGTAGCCAGTTAAACATCAAACTGGTTGGAAGGGCAAATGGAGTAAGACAAAGCTGCATTCTCTCCCCTTATGTATTCAACATCTGTATAGAAAATGTAATGAGGAGAGCATGGATCTTAAGGACCTGAATCGTGCAATTATTATAAGGGTAAGGCTTTGTTCACTCAACACACAAGTGGACGCAGCACTGCAGAACGGCTGTCTCAGATAAGTGCAGGACCAAGGGAATGGAGGCAGAAGACCCAGTGACAGTGAGGGAGATCTAGGCTACCCAGTGACAGGCTGAAAACAGCGTCACATTAGTGCAGGACCAAGGGAATGGAGGCAGAAGACCCAGTGACAGTGGGGAGATCTCTAGGCTGCCCAGTGACAGGCTGGATACAGCATCACATTAGTGCAGGACCAAGGGAATGGAGGCAGAAGACCCAGTGACAGTGGGGGAGATCTAGGCTGCCCAGTGACAGGCTGGAAATAGCGTCACATTAGTGCAGGACCAAGGGAATGGAGGCATAAGACCCAGTGACAGTGGGGGAGATCTAGGCTGCCCAATGACAGGCTGAAAACAGCGTCACATTAGTGCAGGACCAAGGGAATGGAGGCAGAAGACCCAGTGACAGTGGGGGAGATCTAGGCTGCCCAGTGCAGTGGGGGAGATCTAGGCTGCCCAGTGACAGGCTGGAAACAGCATCACATTAGTGCAGGACCAAGGAATGGAGGCAGAAGACCCAGTGACAGTGGGGGAGATCTAGGCTGCCCAGTGACAGGCTGGAAAACAGCGTCACATTAGTGCAGGACCAAGGGAATGGAGGCAGAAGACCCAGTGACAGTGGGGGAGATCTAGGCTGGCCAGTGACAGGCTGGAAACAGCGTCACATTAGTGCAGGACCAAGGGAATGGAGGCATAAGACCCAGTGACAGTGGGGGAGATCTAGGCTGCCCAGTGACAGGCTGAAAACAGCGTCACATTAGTGCAGGACCAAGGGAATGGAGGCAGAAGACCCAGTGACAGTGGGGGAGATCTAGGCTGCCCAGTGACAGGCTGGAAACAGCGTCACATTAGTGCAGGACCAAGGGAATGGAGGCAGAAGACCCAGTGACAGTGGGGGAGATCTAGGCTGCCCAGTGACAGGCTGGATACAGTGTCACATTAGTGCAGGACCAAGGGAATGGAGGCAGAAGACCCAGTGACAGTGGGGGAGATCTAGGCTGCCCAGTGACAGGCTGGATACAGTGTCACATTAGTGCAGGACCAAGGGAATGGAGGCAGAAGACCCAGTGACAGTGGGGGAGATCTAGGCTGCCCAGTGACAGTGGGGGAGATCTAGGCTGCCCAGTGACAGGCTGGAAACAGCGTCACATTAGTGCAGGACCAAGGGAATGGAGGCAGAAGACTCAGTGACAGTGGGGGAGATCTAGGCTGCCCAGTGACAGGCTGGAAACAGCGTCACATTAGTGCAGGACCAAGGGAATGGAGGCAGAAGACCTCAGTGACAGTGGGGAGATCTAGGCTGGCCCAGTGACCAGTGGGGGAGATCTAGGCTGCCCAGTGGCAGGCTGGAAACAGCGTCACATTAGTGCAGGACCAAGGGAATGGAGGCAGAAGATCCAGTGACAGTGGGGGAGATCTAGGCTGCCCAGTGACAGGCTGAAAACAGCGTCACATTAGTGCAGGACCAAGGGAATTTAGGCAGAAGACCCAGTGACAGTGGGGGAGATCTAGGCTGCCCAGTGACAGTGGGGGAGATCTAGGCTGCCCAGTGACAGGCTGGAAACAACGTCACATTAGTGCAGGACCAAGGGAATGGAGGCAGAAGACCAGTGACAGTGGGGGAGATCTAGGCTGCCCAGCTGTACAGGCTGGATACAGCGTCACATTAGTGCAGGACCAAGGGAATGGAGGCAGAAGACCCAGTGACAGTGGGGGAGATCTAGGCTGCCAGTGACAGGCTGGAAACAGCGTCACATTAGTGCAGGACCAAGGGAATGGAGGCATAAGACCCAGTGACAGTGGGGGAGATCTAGGCTGCCCAGTGACAGGCTGAAAACAGCGTCACATTAGTGCAGGACCAAGGGAATGGAGGCAGAAGACCCAGTGACAGTGGGGGAGATCTAGGCTGCCCAGTGACAGGCTGGATACAGCGTCACATTAGTGCAGGACCAAGGGAATGGAGGCAGAAGACCCAGTGACAGTGGGGGAGATCTAGGCTGCCCAGTGACAGTGGGGGAGATCTAGGCTGCCCAGTGACAGGCTGGAACAGCGTCACATTAGTGCAGGACCAAGGGAATGGAGGCAGAAGACCCAGTGACAGTGGGGGAGATCTAGGCTGCCCAGTGACAGGCTGGAAACAGCGTCACATTAGTGCAGGACCAAGGGAATGGAGGCAGAAGACCCAGTGACAGTGGGGGAGATCTAGGCTGCCCAGTGACAGTGGGGGAGATCTAGGCTGCCCAGTGACAGGCTGGAAACAGCGTCACATTAGTGCAGGACCAAGGGAATGGAGGCAGAAGACCCAGTGACAGTGGGGGAGATCTAGGCTGCCCAGTGACAGTGGGGGAGATCTAGGCTGCCCAGTGGCAGGCTGGAAACAGCGTCATATTAGTGCAGGACCAAGGGAAATGGAGGCAGAAGATCCAGTGACAGTGGGGGAGATCTAGGCTGCCCAGTGACAGGCTGAAAACAGCGTCACATTAGTGCAGGACCACGGGAATTTAGGCAGAAGACCCAGTAACAGTGGGGGAGATCTAGGCTGCCCAGTGACAGTGGGGGAGATCTAGGCTGCCCAGTGACAGTGGGGGAGATCTAGACTGCCCAATGACAAACTGGAAACAGTGTCACATGTTCAGACCTCAGTCAATATGAACATGTTGTTTGTGTTCTGAGAAAAAGTTTCTGGAACTGGTGGGTAATTACAACAACAGCAGAAAGAGTGGCATTATTGAAAAAGTTTCTGGATCTGGCAAGTCATTACAGTAACAGCAGAAAGAGTGGCATCATTGAAGAAGTTGGTGGAACTGGCAAGTAATTACAACAACAGCAGAAAGGGCGGCATCATTGAACAAGAATGGATACTCAGTTGCCCCATACCTCTGCCAGAACCTGGGAAGGACCACACAAAGATTTAGGGACTTTGTAAATTAATTTGGAAATGAAATGCTGCGATTTGTTTCGTTTTTCACATGTGCTTAATAGATATGTTTTGTAAATTATGTACTTAATTGATATGTTGTTTTGTAAATTATGTACTTAATTGATATGTTGTTTTGTAAATTATGTAATTAATTGATATGTTGTTTTGTAAATGATGTGCTGACAGATGTATTATGTGTTTTATATGATGTGCTGAACATGTGTTTTCTCAATATAACCCGTGAACCAAACTGCCTCAATTTCAGGTGCTACAATTTGAGGATTTGCTGAAGAGGGGACTCGGTATCCACCACAGCAGAGTACTGCCAATACTGAAAGAGGTTGTGAAAATGTTGCTTCAGAAGGGGCTGGTCAAGGTAAGCTTTCAGCTGGCGTTAGAAAGACATGGCATTGATGTGATTGTAGCTGATGTTTGCTGAAGGTGAAATTGGGTAACCAGACTGTCCAAAGGACAACAATTGCTGTAGGTGAGGTCACGTAACCAGACTGCCCAAAGGACAACAATTAGCAAACTATCGCTTGTTAAGACAGAAACGTGCCATTAAGTAATAGTAATTGGAGGCGTAGTAATATTAGTAGTATTAGTAGCAGCATCGGCAGGATTTGTAGTAGTATTAGTAGTTGTATTTGTAATAGTAGCAGTAATAGCAGCAGCAGTAGTAATAGTAGTAGTAGTAGTAGTAGCAGTGGTGGTAATAATTGTAGTAGTAGTAGTAGTAGTCATAGTAGTAGTAGCAGAAGTTGCCATAGTAGTAGTAGTAGTAGTAGTAGTAGTAGTAGTAGTAGTGATATTAATTTATAGACCAATAATGCCCGTTTAACACTTCTGGATTATAATTATCTATATAGTATTGTTCAGTGAGA
This sequence comes from Cepaea nemoralis, assembly GCA_014155875.1. Classification (NCBI taxonomy): domain Eukaryota; kingdom Metazoa; phylum Mollusca; class Gastropoda; order Stylommatophora; family Helicidae; genus Cepaea; species Cepaea nemoralis. Next base: position 81,514 of record JACEFZ010002702.1, read on the forward strand.
CCATACACTTTGTGTTGGCTATTCCGTAAAGTGGCAGAGTAGCTCAGAATTGCGGTGTCCGCCTCTGTTTTCAGCAAACCAGGCTTCTCTCACGGTGTCGATTTTGGTACACTCTCTGCTGTCCCTGGGGTAGTGAATCAAATGTCTAGTCTTTTCGGTTACTAACTAACCAATACACCAATCACCCAACCAACTATTCCACCAACCATCTACACAACCAACTATTCCACCAACCATCTACACAACCACTTATTCCACAAACCAACTATACAACCAACTATTCCACCAACCAACTATACAACCAACTATTCCACCAACCAACTATACAACCAACTATTCCACCAACCAACCACCTATTCCACCAACCAACTATACAACCAACTATTCCACCAACCAACCAACTAGCCAACCACACTGCCAACTAACCTACTAATTAACCACCCAACCAACCACCCAAGTAACTAATCCACAAACCAAACACAAAACTAACTAACCAACCAACCAACTTCCCAACCAGTCACCCAGCTATTTAACCAACAAACCAATCAACCAACCCAAAAACTAATCAATCAGTCAACCAACCAACCAGGCAACCAACCACATAACCAATCAATCAACCAACCAAAAAATCAACCAACCAAACAACCAACCAGTCAATCAACCAACAAACCAACCAAACAATCAACCAACCAAACAATTAACTAAACAATTAACTAAACAACAAACAAACCAATTAACCAACAAACCAACCAAACAATTAACAAACCAATTAACCAACCAGCCAATCAATCAACTAACCAATTAACCACCCAACCAACCAATCAATCAACGAACCAATTAGCCACCAAACCAACCAACTAAAAAACCAGTCAATCAACCATCCAGACAACCCACCAACCAACGAACCAGTCTAGCAACCAAACAACCAATCAGCCAACCAAGCAACCGACGACATAATCCTGCATTGAGCTGAAAATCTCCTAGTTCGATTTCACAGGGAAGTTTCCCAAAGCCATGAAGTTTGTGATAGAATCCCACCAATAGGCGGATAATAAACCACATACAAGTACAACAATATCTGACATACAAGTTCAACAACATTGACATACAAGTACAACAACATTGACATACAATTACAGCAATAATGACATACAAGTACAAACATGTTCATATACAAGTACATCAGTATTGACATACAAGTACAACAATATTGACATACAAGTACAACAATATTGACATACAAGTACAAAACTATTGACATACAAGTACAACAATATTGACATACATGTACAACAATATTGACATACAAGTACAACAATATTGACATACAAGTACAACAAAACAATATTGACATACAAGTACAACAACATTGACATACAAGTACAACAACATTGACATACAATTACAGCAATAATGACATACAAGTACAACAACATTGACATACAAGTACAACAACATTGACATACAAGTACAACAACATTGACATACAAGTACAACAACATTGACATACAAGTACAACAACATTGACATACAAGTACAACAACATTGACATACAAGTACAACAACATGGACATACAAGTACAACAACATTGACATACAAGTACAACAACATTGACATACAAGTACAACAACATTGACATACAAGTACAACAACACTGACATATAAGTACAACAACATTGACATTCAAGTACAACAACATTGACATACAATTACAACAATAATGACATACAAGTACAACAATATTGACATACAATTACAGCAATAATGACATACAAATACAAACATGTTCATATACAAGTACAACAATATTGACATACAAGTACAACAACATTGACATACAAGTACAACAATAATGACATACAAGTACAACAATATTGACATACAATTACAGCAATAATGACATACAAATACAAACATGTTCATATACAAGTACAACAATATTGACATACAAGTGTTGTTTGTCCATCAAGAATGATGATGACCATTCATTTCATCCAGTGGGTTTGAAAAAGTATGGAGCCGTGAGTTCTAAGATGGCTGATAAGGCCTATTTTGGCTTGAAATGTTCTTTGACAATGTGGACAAAGAATGCTTGACGTTTCTGGAGGAGGATTTTCTGCAGTGGTTTTTCTGTTCTGCCTTTTTTTCACAGCTCTTGCAGTCCTGGTTGCCTCACACATGACTGCACCCTTGTGTAATGATGCACGCCACGAATTTCGGTCTCTGGCTGCAGTCTCCCAGGTGTCATGATGAATTCCAAAAGCATTCAGTGAGATTTTCAGAATGTCTTTAAAGCATTTCCTCTGGCTGCCTTGTGAGCGTTTACCACAACGCAACTCGCCGTAAAAAATCGTTTAGGGAGCCTGTGATCTGGCATGCGAGTCAAGTGACCAGTCCAGCGAATCTGATTCTTCATTAGTATAGTGTGGATGCTGGGCATGGATGCTCTTACTAGGACTTCAGTGTCTGGGATCTTGTCTTGCCATTTAATCTTCAGTAACTTCCTAAGGCAGACTGTGTGGAAGTGGTTTAATTTCCTAGCGTGTTGCTGATAAACAGTCCAGGTTTCACAAGCATATAGCAGTGTGGATAATACAACTGCTTTGTAGACTTTCAGCTTTGTTTGCAGGCTTATTCTATTTCTGTCCCATACATTCTTGTACAGTCTGCCAAAGGCCGCGCTGGCCTTGGAGATTCTTGCATTCACTTCATCATCAATTGTGGCAGCTTGTGACACAGTGCTGCCAAGATAGGTGAATTTGTCCACAACACTTAGACTATGACCATTCACTTTGATATTCGGCACAGTGTGATTATTCCCTGGAGCTGGCTGGTACATAACTACAGTCTTCTCCAAATTGATATTGAGCCCAAAGTTGGCACAGGCATGTGAGAAAGCTGAAACATTATGTTGCATGTCCGCCTCTGAGTTGGCATATACAGCGCAATCATCAGCAAACAGGAGCTCTCTGACGGTGTCGCTGTCAATTTTGGTTTTAGCTTTCAGCCTTCTGAGATTGAATAACTTTCCATCCATGCGGTAGTTGATGTCTATTCCAATGTCGTTGTTCTCGAAGGCATTCATCAGCATAGCTGAAAACATGAGGCTGAACAGTGTTGGTGCCAGGACACATCCTTGTTTCACTCCATTGGTGACAGGAAAGGGCTCAGACAGTTCACCATTTTCCTGTACTCTTGCCTGCATGCCATCATGAAATAGCCGCACTATTTGGACAAACTTTCGTGGACAGCCATATTTTGCCATAATCTTCCACAGTCTTTCTCTGCTGACTGTATCAAAGTCTTTGGTAAGGTAAATGAAATTGGAGAACATTTCGCAGTTCTGTTCCTGACATTTCTCTTGCAGCTGCTTTGCAGTGAACATCATGTCAACAGTTCCACGTTCTTTTCTGAAGCCACACTGGCTCTCGGGAAGAAGACCTTGATCGAGATGGGCCTGTGGGGCGATTGAGAAGAATTATGGCGAGTATCTTCCCTGCAATTGAAAGCAAGGAGATGCCTCAGGTGGTTGTCACAGGATTGGCGGTTTCCTTTTCGTTTGTAAAGGTGGACTATTGACGCGTCCTTGAAATATTGTGGCATGGTCTCGTTCACCCATATGTTTGTGAAGACTTGGTGAAGCTGCTCTGTTAGGACCGGCCCACCTGCCTTGTATATCTCTGCTGGGATGGAGTCAGGACCAGGTGCCTTGCCGCTGGAGAGTTGCTGGATGGCTTTGTTTACTTCCACTATGGTTGGCAGGTCATCAAGTGTATCATTGATGGGAACTTGAGGAAGGCAGGTGATGGTTTCATCATTGAAGAAGGAAGTTGTATTTAAGATGTTGCTGAAATGTTCTGCCCAGCGCTGAAGGATGTCTTTCTTATCGGTGATCAATGTTCCCCCATCAGCACTGAGGAGGGGAACTATGCCTGGTGATGTAGGACCATAGACCGCTTTCAGTGAGTCGTAGAAGTTTTTCATATCATGTCTGTCAGCAAAGCCTTGAATTTCATCAGCTTTGCTGCTCAGCCAGGAGTCCCGCATGTGCCGAAGTTTCTGCTGCACTACTCTCTGAATGTTCTTGAAGGCATCTTTTTTTAATGTTGACTTCAGGTCATTCAAATGTGCCTTGAGGAGAAGATGTTTCTCGACCAGCAATTGATTGATGTCTTCGGAATTTTCATCAAACCAGTCTTTATGCTTTCGGGGGGTTGGACCCAGGATTTCCATAGCAGTGTTGTAAATTATGTCCTTTAGGGCTCTCCACTCTGTTTCTGTATCCTGTTTAGCTGCAGCATTAGGCTTGAGGTGGTCTTCCAGCATATTTTCAAACGACAGCTGCATTTTCTTGCTGTTTAGGCGGGTGACATTTAGTTTTTTTCTGCATTTTCACCCCTTGAGGATGCCATGGTGGTTTAATGTGAATGTTTATTTTCGAGATAATGAGACGGTGGTCTGTCCAACATTCGGCACCACACATGGATTTTGTCACCCGAACGTCTTGTCTGTCACTCCTCCTGACGATGACATAGTCAATGAGGTGCCAGTGTTTCGATTGAGGGTGCATCCACGATGTCCTGTTTCTCACGGGGAGACGGAAAATTGTGTTGGTAATCAGGAGATCGTGTTCGGCACATGTCTGAAGGAGGAGGAGTCCATTGCTGTTACAATTTCCGACTCCGTGCTTTCCAATAATGTCACTCCAAGAGGTGGTCGTCCGTGCCTACTGTGGCATTGAAATCCCCAAGTAGTATAAGTTTGTCTCCTTTGGGAACAGATGTTAATACATTGTGCAGGTCCTCATAGAACTTGTTTTTGACATCATCTTCATTGGTCATAGTTGGTGCATAGACACTCACAATGGTTGCATGCTTCCTTCCATTCAGCAGGGGCAATTTAATGGTTATGAGCCTGTCGTTTATAGCCTTTGGAAATCCAGCTAGTTTGCCGACCAGGGCCGACTTAATGGCAAATCCCGCACCGGATTGGCGTCTTTCCTCGTTTTCCTTCCACTTCAGAAAAATGTGCAGCCGGCACCTATTTCACAGATTTGGCCGCCTTCTGCAAATCGTGTCTCGCTCAAGGCTGCAATGTCGATGTTGTACCTGCACAGCTCTCTCCCAATCAGTGCTGTTCGTCTCTTTGGACCTGACGCGCCATCTCTGTCAAGTAGGGTGCATACATTCCAAGTTCCGATTGTCAAGGGAATATGGTTTGCTCTTTTAGCTTTACCTGTTTTTTCTTTGTTCGTATGTCGACCGCAGTTTAGGGTACCCACCAACCGCGGCTTCTGGTTAGGTAGTGATGGAGCAGACAATGTTTAGGGCACTTTTTCTAGCCCCTTCCTCATGCTATGGAGGTGAGCAGTGTGTTCCTATAGAGGGCTGCTCAGTCGCTCAGGGGGCTGCCGAATCCCACTGCTGCTCCGGTCAGTAGAAGATGACCATATGGCCTGAACCACCTGTGTGCAGGTCTGCGACTACGGCTGCTAGTGTACCCACGCCTGCTGCTTCGCCGCTCGCCCATCGCCACAGGGCTTGAAGGTGATATATGACGTTGGATGAAGAATTGGATTAAAGTGAGGAAGAGTTGCTCAATTCGTCGACCTCACTCTCTCGCCTGAGTCCATCTGAATCCATCTGAATCCAGCGGCAGGACAAATCAAGACGACTGGAGACGAATACAGGTGCAAGTACAAAACTATTGACATACAAGTACAGCAATATTGACATACAAGTACAAAACTATTGACATACAAGTACAAAACTATTGACATACAAGTACAAAACTGTTGACATACAAGTACAAAACTGTTGACATACAAGTACAAAACTGTTGACATACAAGTACAACAATATTGACATACAAGTACAAAACTATTGACATACAAGTACAGCAATAATGGCATACAAGTACAACAATATTGACATACAAGTACAACACTATCTGACATACAAGTACAACAATATTGACATACAAGTACAACACTATCTGACATACAAGTACAACAATATCTGACATACAAGTACAACAATATCTGACATACAAGTACAACAATATCTGACATACAAGTACAACAATATCTGACATACAAGTACAACAATATCTGACATACAAGTACAACAATATTGACATACAAGTACAACAATATCTGACATACAAGTACAACAATATCTGACATACAAGTACAACAATATCTGACATACAAGTACAACAATATCTGACATACAAGTACAACAATATCTGACATACAAGTACAACAATATCTGACATACAAGTACAACAATATCTGACATACAAGTACAACAATATCTGACATACAAGTACAACAATATCTGACATACAAGTACAACAATATCTGACATACAAGTACAACAATATCTGACATACAAGTACAACAATATCTGACATACAAGTACAACAATATCTGACATACAAGTACAACAATATCTGACATACAAGTACAACAATATCTGACATACAAGTACAACAATATCTGACATACAAGTACAACAATATCTGACATACAAGTACAACAATATCTGACATACAAGTACAACAATATCTGACATACAAGTACAACAATATCTGACATACAAGTACAACAATATCTGACATACAAGTACAACAATATCTGACATACAAGTACAACAATATCTGACATACAAGTACAACAATATCTGACATACAAGTACAACAATATCTGACATACAAGTACAACAATATCTGACATACAAGTACAACAATATCTGACATACAAGTACAACAATATCTGACATACAAGTACAACAATATCTGACATACAAGTACAACAATATCTGACATACAAGTACAACAATATCTGACATACAAGTACAACAATATCTGACATACAAGTACAACAATATCTGACATACAAGTACAACAATATCTGACATACAAGTACAACAATATCTGACATACAAGTACAACAATATCTGACATACAAGTACAACAATCTGACATACAGTACAACAATATCTGACATACAAGTACAACAATATCTGACATACAATTCATATTGTTCAAAACTGTGCTAGCAATGTCATGAGCATGATGACATGCTGTTTTGACAGCTGGGCTCGTCGCTTGCCAAAGTGAGGGAAATGTTGGATATCTGTCCTCCCTACTCTCAGGCATATAAACTATGATGGTTCTTTCTCATCACAGACCCATAGCAGAAAACAGAGTCTGGACAATTTATTATTCTTGTTATTATCCTGTTCATTATTTCATTAATTATTCTATTTATCATTCTATTTATTATTCTATATATTATTATATTATTATTTTATTTATTTTTATATTCGTTATGTTATTTGTTATTCTATTTATTATGGTATTTATTATTTTATTTATTATTCTATTTATTATTTTATTTATTATTCTATTTCTTCTATTTATGTTACTATTTATTATTCTATTGTTATTTTTTATCATTCTGTTTATTATGTTATTTATTATTCCATTTATTATTTTACTTATTATTCTAATTATTCTTTTATTTATTATTCTGTTTATTATTAATTTTATTATTCTATTTATTATTTTATTGATTATTCAAGTCATTATTATATTTATTATTCTACTCATTATTTTATGTATTACTAGCTGACCCGGCCCGGCTTCGCCCAGGCCCTGGAGGGGATCTATCTATCTATCAGTCTGTCTGTCTGCTTGTTTGTCTGTCTGTCTGGCTGACCCCGGCCCGGCTTCACCCAGTCCCTGGTGGGGAGCATCTCATTTAATTCATATAAGTAGTCATATAAGCTCTCCCGTTCCCGACTATCTGTCTGTCTGACCGGCCCGGCTTCACCCAGTCCCTGGTGGGGAGCATCTAATTTAATTCATTACGTAGTCATATAAGCTCTCCCGTTCCCGACTATCTGTTTGTCTGTCTATCTGTCTGTCTGTCTGTCCCGGCTTCACCCAGTCCCTGGTGGGGAGCATCTCATTTAATTCATATACGTAGTCATATAAGCTCTCCCGTTCCCGACTGTCTGTCTATCTGTCTGTCTGTCTGACCCGGCCCGGCTTCACCCAGTCCCTGGTGGGGAGCATGTCATTTAATTCATATAAGTAGTCAAATAAGCTTCCGTTCCCGACTATCTGTCTGTCTGTCTATCTATCTGACCCGGCGTGGTTTCGCCCAGCTCCTGGCGCACAGTAACTTAAAAGAATGTCCTTCCACACACCATTCATTATTTTTAATGAAAACTGTTTTTAATCACCGACATGACAGTTGATAAGTTCTTTAAGCAGAAAAAGATGGATTACAATGTTATGCATTATGCATTATTTTTATGAAAACTTTGAAAATGTCTTAAAGATTATATCATTATTTATTATAACTTATATGCCTGAAAATAACTATAGACAAAGAGTTTAACAATAGTGCAAGTAAGTCCAACAATATGACTATAAAGTATATAGAAATGTTATTAAAAGTTATGCCCCTTGAAATAACTTTTCTAGAGTGAAGTCCCCCTGCTATATAGAAATTATATAATGAAAAATGAAAAAGTAAATGTTATTAAATAAGTAGAAGATTTTACACTAAGAAACTATTATAGTCGGTTGCACAGGAATGAAAGGAAGACGTGTAGAAAATTTCATCTCAATCAGATGTACTGTTATCGAACGCATCCTATATAGCTGACCACAAACAAAGCCACATACACTCTGTTTTATAGATATAGATTCTATTCATTATTATATTTATTATTAAATTTATTATTCATGTTGTTAATTATCTATTATGTGTCTCACTGTAGGTTCTCTGCGTGTATGTGGACAAGCAATTCCCTGTCGTGTACAGCTGACCTCACACGTGATCTCAAACATCCAAATGAGACTGACGCCCTGAGAATTCTGTCGGTAAACAAACGAGAAATATTACGAACAACACGACTACATTCAAATGTCTTCGCCTGTAACGTAAGCCTTTCTGAGAAGCAGCTGGTGTGCCAGCGACAGCTAGCCAATCGCAATCTCTGTGTGGCTCATGTTGAGATAAACTACTTCCACTTCTTGAACGAATCTACACAGAAGTCAAGATGTGTGTGATTACGATTCAGTTTTAGTAATGAATCATTGCTCTACGACTCGGTTTCGGATGGTATCGAAATATGCAACATTAGCTGCAATGCAACAATTAGAAACCAACGCAGTTTAACATTTAGCCATCACACATTGCCATCAAACCAACAAGTTAGTAAAGCGTCCACTGATAGTATCCTTTGGAACAATACCACAGATACTCAAACACATTATACAAAAGAACCATTTCATCACCACCATGATGATGATCACCACCACCACCACTACGACCACCACGACAGAGATAACACCCACATCATCATTGCCGCTGTTGTTAGCATAGTGGTTACCTCGGGTCTAATCGTTTCCGCATTTCTTTTCTGAAGACAAACTCTGAGATTGAGAAGACAGCAAGGCACAGGCGTGGAATACGTCTCAAGGACTTCTACAACAGAATACACACACAATCAAGCAAATGACAGGCATAGGCGCGGAATACGCCTCAAGGAGTTCTACAACAGAATACACACACAATCAAACAAATGACAGGCACAGGCGCGGAATACATCTCAAGGACTTCTACAACAGAATACACACACAATCAAACAAATGACAGGCACAGGCGCGGAATATGTCTCAAGGACTTCTACAACAGAATACACACACAATCAAACACATGACAGGCAGAGAAAGGTTTCCTCGGCTTACGATCATTCGTCAGCCTCTATCGCTCATAGTTTGTCAACAATATAGTTACGGTCCGGTATAAGTCAACAGTATAGTTACAGCCCGGTTTGAATCAACAGTATAGATATAGTCATGTTTGAATAAACAATGTAAATATGGTCCTATCTGAATAAACTTTTAAAAATTTTATTTTAAAGGTGAATAAAACAGTATGTAAGTTAAGAGTAATTAACAGTTATTTAATTTCGAGTGAATCAACAGTAAGATAGTTCGAGTGAATAAACGTATAGATAGTCCTACCCAAAAGAAAAAGTATAGATACAGTTTCCAGTTTGGCATAGTATAGTTGCAGATAACGAATAACAGGTAGATCCGCCTGTCTAAAAACAGTATAGATTAATTTTTTTGAATCAAAGTATAGATCACCTATTTGAATAAACATTTAAATTACAGTCCTGTCTAAATCAACAGTATAGTTATATCCTTTTTAAAAAACATATAGATAGTCCTGTCGAATCAATAGTATAGAAGTCCCATTAAATAAATAGTAAGATAGTCCTGTTGAATCAATAGTTTTAGATGTCTCGTCTAAATCAACAGTAAGATAGTCTGTCTGAATAAACATTAAAGATAGTCCTGTTGAAAAAAACGTATAGTACAGTCCTGTTAAATCAACATTAATACAGTCCTGTCTGAATCAAAGTATAGATCAGGGGTTTCCCAAACCCTTTTTTTTGGCCCATGACCCCCACCATATTTTCAGAAGTCACCACCCCCCCCCCTTTTTCGTATTTTTCCCCATAAATCCCCCCTCTCCCCCCTTTCACAGTATACATAAAAAGGGAAGTCATTAATAACACATAGGAACAAGTCTAGATCTATAAAACAGTTTTGCGGGTTCTTACGTTTAAAAAAATTTAGAAGGGGGAAAAGTACAGAACTGAAAATGTGAGGGAAAAAAATACAAGAAATTTTGAATTGTTCTTTATTAACGTGATCTTAAAATAATTTTTAAAAACCCCCCCCCCCCCCCCCCCCCCCCCGGGAAAACTTTAACTTTGAGAACCATGGTATAGGGCCCTTTTTGAATCAATAATATGTATCCATCTGAATCTACAGTTTTTAATACGTCCAAACTGAATCAACAATATAGTTACAATCCAGTCTGAATCAACAGTATAGTTACAGTCATGTCTGAATCAACAGTATAGATATAGTCCAGATTGTATCAACAGTATAGTTACAGTCCTATGTGAATCAAGAGTATAGGAACGGTACAGTATCAGTCCACATTAGAGAAGAAAAGGCCGACCATGTGAACGATGGACAGAGGGAATAATAGAGTCAATGGAAATCTCGATATATGAAGCCTACAAACTGGCACTCTCCCGCTGTTTATGCTTCACCTTGACACCGCAAGGTACAAGAGGATCAAGATGAGTTGTGTGTGTGTATGTGTGTGCGTGCGTGAACAATATAGATATATACCAATGTGTAAATGGGACGCATTGTTTTAATATGTTCTATTAAATTCATATTCTATTTTCATACATTGTGCTTGTTTAAACATTTTGAATGAATATAAATATCACTTGCTAAACAAGCTGAACAGCGCATAAATGCCTTTGACTATAAATGCTATAGATGAGTTCTAAGAATATCTTGGGTAAAAGAAATAACATGCATCCATACTTCAAGAGCTGAATATTGAAGAAGGTTGGCTATTCAAGACGATAAAAGAAAGAAAACTGATATACTTTGGTCACTTGAAACGTCATGAGAGTTTGGAGAGAGCAATAATGGAGGAGTATATGTCTGGGAAGAAAGGAAGAGGAAGGCCAAAGAGAAGATGGGTGCAGGATGTGGCGGATGATCTCCAGATGGGTGTATTGGACGCGGACATCTTACTTGTGATCGAAAAGTGTTCCGGAAGGTTGTTATGAGAGCGAGGTTCTGCACAGGACATGCTACTGAATGAATGAATGATGGAATGAAATGAATGTTGTTATCCTTCAAATACTCATAAATGTCCTGTTTCTGACATTTGACATGATGTCAATATTTTCAAAAAGTAAATATGAACAACGAAGACACAGACATAATGTATTGCCTGGTAAAATTCTCTGCAACTCGTCAAGTACATAATACAGAATTCATGCAACAAATGCAAAAACACTGAGATAAATCACCCATGCTCAACACACGTATTCCCTCTGTAATTTACATTGTCTACCACGGTAATTTTAAACCAACTCTCGTCTCCTTTTGTTTGCACAAAGTTGGCTTTGCTATTCATATAGCAATGGCTTCCGCAACATTTAACATTCTTCCATAATGTGTGTTAAACAGCACATCAAACAAATTGCCTCTATCAATGACATGACAAGCTTTCAAAAGATGAAGCGATATCGAACAGGGCAATGTTTGGTGTGCAGGTTTTACTGGGTTGCCAGGAGGTTAGCTTAGCTGAAAGGATAAGGGCACCCGTTGTTAAACATTCGGTGTGCTGATGACGAGATAAAGGGTTCAACGCCTACATCGGTCAGTTGTACTAAAATGTTTACCTCTCGTCCTTGACTTGGGGATTACGTTACAGGTGCCTCAGAAGTCGGAGTGGGTTTGCCTGGTGGCGAGTACGCTGGTAATAGGGAAAGCTAATCCTTATGCAAAAATCAGCCCACTACACTGTAAATAGTAGCATTTGAGTTCAAGGCGAGCGACAGCAGCAACAATAACAATAAAGCAACCGTTGGGTTACCAGAGCCTTCTTTGTTTATTATTCTGTCCATACAACAGAAGAATGGATGGACAATTTGACATTATGGCATAGAGGAACATCAGTATTAGAAATCATTGGCATCACTCGCGATAGAAGGCTGTGGACAGACATGATCACCAACGCCACACATGCATGGAATATATAAAGATTGGCTGTTTGTGAGACAGAAGACTGCGCACAGACATGATCACCAACGCCACACATGCATGGAATATATAAAGATTGGCTGTTCGTGAGACTAGAAGGACTGCGTACAGACATGATCACCAACGCCACACATGCATGAAATATATACAGATTGGCTGTTTCGTGAGACAGAAGGCTGTGGACAGACATGATCACCAACGCCACACATGCATGAAATATATAAAGATTGGCTGTTCGTGAGACAGAAGACTGGACAGACATGATCACCAACGCCATACATGCATGGAATATATACAGATTCGCTGTTCGTGAGACAGAAGGCTGTGGACAGACATGATCACCAACGCCACACATGCATGGAATATATACAGATTCGGCTGTTCGTGAGACAGAAGACTGTGGACAGACATGATCACCAACGCCACACATGCATGGAATATATAAAGATTGGCTGTTCGTGAGACAGAAGGCTGTGGACAGACATGATCACCAACGCCACACATGCATGGAATATATACAGATTCGCTGTTCGTGAGACAGAAGACTGCGTACAGACATGATCATCAACGCCACACATCATAAACTATAAAAAGGCTGTGGACAGACATGATCATAAATGACACAAAGCACGGACTATGAAATGATAGGCAACCATGAGACAATAGACTGTTCATAGACAAGATCACAACGCAGCAAGGAATGGGCAATACAAATATTGGCAATACACGAGACACAAGGTTTAGGGCAGACATGATGATGACACCAAAACCTGCTCAAGATGACTACCACATTATGGACAGACCAGAACAAGTAATTATTCTGCACCTCAGAACAGAATACAATAGATTACGCAACCACATGTATACACAATTCAAGAATGGTGAAACAGCCATGTGCACATGTGGTTTGGCGTCGCAGACAGCAGAGCACATACTCCAGGACTTCCCAAACTACAAAATATCAAGGCAAACCTTCTGGCCAAGAGAAAACATTAGAAGATCAACTCTGAGTGAACTAAAAAAGACTGTTAGATTCATACAAGAGACAACAGTTCAGTTATAGACATATTTCAAGCGAACGAAAGAAGAAGAAAGAAAGAATAAGATGAGGTAATTGAGGGAATGAGAAATGGAATGGTGTTTGGCCCAACCACATCTACTTAAATGTCAGTCATCTGTTCCGGAGACACTCATGTTAAACCTTATGGTGTGATGACTTATATTGATCAATAAGATTGACAAACCCATAGGTGTTTCGTCTCTCCTAATAGAATCCCATGCAGTAATGGTTGGATGCATTCAAAATCGCTCGGCAGGTATATCCTGGTAGACTGCTGTCCTATAATCGCTTGCATGTCGTTCTACAGGTAATATATCTGACAGGTTACTGTTCGGCCACACCTTTGACGTTATATTTCTACTTTTATCGTTGCCTCCCGCATACTCGACTGCATTGAACAGTATGTCTAAACAATAGTTTTATTAAGATAACACCGTCAAAGCGGCTCATTATTGTATGTCTTTCCACATGGCTTAGACGTTCATTTTCCAAGCAGGTTTCCATTCAGCAATAAACAATAGAGCGAGTCTGTTGGATTTTGCTTTCATCAGGACATGCTGGTGTGGTGGGAAACGAGCAGACGGACAGATTGAATGCATCTGTTCGATCAGTGGGGAATTGTTGAATGATAAGGCAGACGTGGTGGGGGCCTTTAGGGATCGTTTATATAGTGCAGAAGAACAGATAGATCATCGCAGCTTGGAGAGGCTGCTGCTGCAGGGAGTACACACTCAAAACTCCGAGAGAAGGCCAGGCGGACACATAATCCTATTGCTGCTTGTACCTTTAGTATAAGGACACTTCGCTGGCTGTTGCAGACGAGGACGGAGCACGCATGGGAATGTCTCGAGTGCTGTAATGCAGGTTCATGAGTCAACTTAACTCAGCTCAACTCATCTCAGCTTTGCTCAACTCAAGTCATCTCAACTTTGCTCAACTCAAGTCATCTCAGCTCAACTAATTTCTCCACATATCTCGGCCCATGGTGCTCTGGAATTGTTATCAATGCTATTTCTTCACGGTACTGTTTTCGACCATCCAGCATCATTTCTCTCAACTTGCTTCTGTCTCTTCACCTCTGATCTGTCTTCTCGTCACGGTGTTCTCCGACACCTCTTTCCACATCATGCGACCAAAGAACACCGTTTATCTCTTGATTGATTGATTGATTGATTTAGGAATCGACATCACAGCATTCGGGGCATTCCCTTAAGTGCTCCGTCCCCATCCTCAGCAGCCAGCGAAGAGTTCCAACACTAATAGTACCAGTAGCAATCTGATTATAAGTCCGTCTCGCCTTTCCTCTGAGCGTTGAGCGTCGGCCAGATCCCTTCGTCACTTTGGCCCTTGCAACTTTCTTGTAAAGTAAGGGAGGTCAAAATCAACCTTCGGGTGCCGATTGGCCTATAAGAGTGGAGCTAGTACCATTTCGATAACGCTGACAGCATGACAAGGCGTCCCCTACTTCGTTTACTTCCAAAAATGTATAGGATGTGTATACAAAATTCAAGATTGGTGATTCAGCCATGTGCGCATGTGGTTTGGCGCCGCAGACAGCAGAGCACATACTCCAAGACTACCCAAACTACAACATATCCAGGCGAACCTCCTGGCCTAGAGAGGCAACAGTGGGAGATAAACTCTATGGACCGCTGAGTGAACTAAAAAAGACTGTTAGATTCACACAGGAGAAAATATTGCAGTTATAGATGTATTTCAAGCGAACGAAAGAAGAATAAGTATAGGGTCAGTTATCAGTTATCAGTTATCAGTTGGGGTATCTTCATTGCACTCCGGATATGTCCATAGGTGCTCAGATCCTCCCCCCCCCCCCCCCCAGCATATGCATCATCGTCCGGTGGCTAATAGTGCCAGTTCTGTGGTAGTTGACGAGGCGCCTTGTTTTCCGATGTACCTCTCGCGTCTGGCCGTGCCGATATAAAAAGCCGCTTAAAAGTCGACAGGGTCGACTTCATCGCACCAGGTTTTATCCCATATGGCTCGGTCTTTTTCCGCAGCGCGGAAAGCGTCGCACAAAGCACGAACTCCGTAGCTTTAGCGACGACCCACAGGAGTCTCCGAAACATTTTAACTCATAAACCGAATACTCCCAAGTCTTTCATCCTGGACAGAGATGTGGATTCACTGACGTCAAAGTTTTCTGTTCTCGCCATATCTTTGAGGACGTTAATAACATCGGCACGATCCATGCGCTGGCCATTTACAGAGGGTGCCGAGCCAGCCAGTTTATCAGCTTGTTCATTTCCCTTGACTCCCGCATGTCCCGGGACGAAGATGAAGGTGACTTTACGGACAACAGACTTCCGCAGCGACTCAGTCCACTGTGTACGTACAGATCCAGCTTCGACCTTCTGAATCATGCTAATTGAATCACTTAGTACACACACGTTGGTATAATGCTGTGATTCCAGCCATATGAAAGCCTGTGTAACTGCCATCACCTCCATCGTCATGCTGCTCGTGGTCATAGAGTGGGCACCACTGGATTCTTGAACGGTTCGGCCCGCTGAACGGGCTGTAAATGCCCACGCACTTCTCTGCTGCTTTACAACAGATCAATCTGTATAGATAAGCGCTTCGGGGCTATCTGAGTGTTCATAGATGAGCGCGTTGACCTCTGCATTGACAGCGGCAGGGTTCTGCTCTCTGCACCGTCTATCGAGTGTGATAATGCAGGAGAAAGTGCACTTAAAAGCTGGATGCACCAGCACCCATTCCTTGCCGGGGTTGATACTGGTAAGGCTGCAGACCTGTCTGACGACATCTTCCGCCCGACCCATCCATAATTTGCCCCTCTTTAGCCTGTTACCCTTTTCTCTGAATATAGCATCATGCAGAGGGTGCTGCTCATCTGCACTTATTTTTCAGTATGCACGAGCTCTCCAGATCAAAATGATGCGCATGGCTTTGTTTTGTACCTTTTCAAGTCTTCCAATCTGTGTAGGGCTGACAGTGAGGATGGCTAGGGCATACTCGATGCGTGAAAGCACCAGTCCTTAGAACAGAAGTATTAGCAGTCTTTGCTGGATATTGGCAGCCGCCATGCAGAAGTATAGGATGTCATGTTCAAGTCGTGAAGACACTGTCAAATTGGGTCACAACTGAGTGACGTCATCACAATCTCCCA
Source organism: Cepaea nemoralis (assembly GCA_014155875.1). Taxonomy (NCBI): domain Eukaryota; kingdom Metazoa; phylum Mollusca; class Gastropoda; order Stylommatophora; family Helicidae; genus Cepaea; species Cepaea nemoralis. Next base: position 98,395 of record JACEFZ010002702.1, read on the forward strand.
ACCCTAAATACAAGAGGGCTTCAAAAGAAAGCCTTATGTATTTGTTGTTGTTGTTGTTGAAAATATTCTGAACAAGTAACGAACAAATGTATCATGTTTCGATGTAGTCACTACTGTGTTCAATGCAAGTCCTCCAGCGCCGATAAAGTTCATGGATTCCTGTAGAAAACAATGAATTCTCTTGGTAGTGTGTGTAACCATTCATGCAACATCTGCGGTACCTCTTCACAGAAGTACGTCATTTTGAAACTTCCTGCTAAACTCATACATTTAAAACTCCCTACTCAACTCATACACTTGCTGGACTGACAGGTATGCACCATAATAATGGTCCTTCATTCGCCGATTCTGTAGGTTTCACCCCTCCACTGATAAAAACACGGATAACAGAACGCTGCTCCTCTATGGTGTATGTCAAAAGTGGGACGGCTATCTTTAAACTGTCCTTATGACGTTCCCGTGTTCGTCGTTACTGATAGGTCACGTACTTAACACGCTTGACATCATTAACACTAATATTGACAGGTTACAAGACAATGACATGGTTACCGTAATTTCTACCACACTTTTAAAGTGTTAAATTGAAATGCCCTGGTAGCAATGACACAACGGGAGTGGTGAGGTCATTACCAGCCTGACCGTCTTCCCAAGACATGTCCTTGTGCTGGGTGGCCCTGGCAGCTCTGGTTAGTTTTACAACTCGGCCTCGATGCGAATTCGAACGCGCGGCTACCGAACAGGTGGGCAAGCGTCTAAGCATTAGGTGTCCATCTGTTGTATAGGCAAAGGACTCCCCGTACATGCCTTAATGGGCATTAGGCCTACATTGTTAGACCCACAGTTCTAGAGAGCAGTCGGCACCCGGGGGTAGTGTTGTTGGTAGGCCACTTTCACTTCCCAATATATACCCAGGTACCTATGTTAGGCCGGGTCCACGTGACGGTGAAGGTCCATTTGTAAAATTGGAATCCTCCCTGGTGAGGACCGTACGCAGGATTACCGGAGCGCTAGGCAAGAGTATGGCCACTACTCTACCTGGGCTGCCTGTGTTATATAAACAACATTGCACGACCCTTGTAGGACGCCGCCATCATTCCCATTATGATGTTCTGGACAGTTTTAAGTTCAGCAGTTTGCCATTGCTTTGTCAACTAGAAGTCAAGGCTGAAGTCCCGACTGGCTGGTTTAAAGGTTAAACCTCAGTACCTAGCCATCAAAGCACCGGAAGTTTAAGTGCTAGAGAACTCTTATCGTTTCTGCCACGCCGACAGCTTGCATGTTATATGCGCTATCTATAGTACCCGCTGGTGATCTAATTTTAGGCCAAAGAGTCCAGAGCAGTCAACCTTAAACTGTAATGCTGTGGTTGGTTGACTTAGTCTCAACATGTTGGTTGCCATGATACAAAGCAGCAAAGCGGATATTAACATTCGTAACATAAAGTCAAATGTTTAATGGGGCCCACTTCATTAGGAAGCAGAAGAAGAGGCCGACCACGTAAACGATGGACAGATGGTACAAGAAGGTACAAGAGGAACATGATGAGATGAGATGAGACTTCATTAGGGTCCCATAGTTTCCACTTGCCATCTGGCAAACTGAAACCCTGATCTTTCCGCCTCTGGTGTGATGTGGATATACTTCGCGGTTTTTTAAATTTTTTTTTATAGAAGAATCAACAATTTCTTATATAGTAGCAATGGCGCTGTGGTAGAAGGTTAAAACTGAATCACCAGACAGACATACAACTGCACGAAAAACATCACACGAAAACCCAGAGGCTACTTAATCACTAACACTGATACTAATACACAACACTCACAAAATGGACTATTAGAAGGTTTAACTGCCGGCTAGGAAGTCATGCATTCGAAAAACGTTTCGATGCAATGATTTTTTGTTTCAGTAACCCAAGTCGACACACTCCTACAATAGGTACTAGGTAATTTATGGCCAAAGGCTTGCGAATGCGGCGTTCGAAACGAAGCCGCGACCGATTTGTGCAGTAGACCATGTCGCGTTGTGTTATAACGTGTTGGTATGGGAGCCGGTCGTTCAGAAAGCAATGGCAAACTACTGGTGTTGACTGCAACGTCCTGCATGGGATGTGCACCATTAAAAAAAATACACTGCGACACAAAGGCGACGAGCTTGAAATTCACATCACCTATCCAGTACCGATTGGCCTTAAAATATAAGAATTTCACAATATATCCAAAAATGCAAGTTGGCGTCAAAAGGCGTCCAATAATAATGTTTTACAACAAATTATGGGATGTCATTTGGTGGGCTTACGAAGACGCTAATGCTGCAAGGGAAGTCGTAATGAGACGTTTCGGAATCTTCAAATTCATGTGTAGTTTCCTGAGAGGAACTGGATTTTCTTGAACTAGATTCCAAATGTGTGTTTGTATTTTCGTGCTGAAGTCTTAGCGCATTTCTATTGTTTAGGTCGGCGACTGTGTGAGTTGTGATCTTCTGTACTGGCAATACATCCCTCAGTGCGAAGATTATCTATATTCTGGTATTGGCTGATATTTGCAGGTTCTACGTCCGTCAGTGAAATATGTGATTCAACGTCTGAACAATCACTGTGTGGTCCAGCTTCTGAAAGTAGGTTGTGAGATGTATAGTCTGGTTCAGCTTCTGAAAATAGGTTGTGTGGTTCAGCTTCTGAACACAGGTTGAGGTGTTCACCTTCTGAATACAAGTTTAGTGGTTCATCTTCTGAATATAGATTGAGTGGTTCAGCTTCTGAATACAGGTTGTGTGGTTCAGCTTCTGATGACAAGTTGTGAGATTCAACTTCTGAATAAATGCTGTTGTCAGTAATACAATCATTCACGTAATTGTTCTGATGTCTTCTCCTTATCTCGCGATTAATTGCATTGTTATTGTGTGCATTACAATTCATTTGTGAACTATTTATGTTTATAGCTGCGGTATTGACGTATGTACTGTACGCATCCCCCGAAGTGATGTGTGTCACAAAGTTGCCAATGTAGGTATCTGTAGAGAGCTGATGACTCTCTTCAGGCTGTGGAGATGCACTTATGTCACATCGCAATGTCTTCATTACCAGGATGCCAACGAAGGTTGTTAGCACCAATATAATGAGCCCAAGGGCAACCCCTAAAAGGATGTAAGTTTCCTGGAAGTTATTCTCATTTTTCATGAGGCTGATGTTCGCTTGGGTAGTTAGAGAGACGTTCTGCAGGGCTGCCATCTCATGGTATTGAAATGATTCTAATGTACTGGTGATGCCTTTCAAATGTCAATGCGTCCTTCCTGTCAGAAAGAAGACGAAAACAATCCGTTACAAATATAAGTATCAATTGAATACCTGGTAATGATAGCTGACATCAAGAAACTGAAGGCAGAAGAACAGTGTAATTTCTAGACGAATGTTGAGGGCATCGTGGGCAGAGCATTAAAAAAAAAAATTCAAGTATTCACAATTAAAGGCTTCACTAGGTCACTCATCAAAAACAAATTGACAAGACACTTGCATTCATGGGGCATATCAAAGAAGAAGTTGCACGTTGACAGCAGGTTTGTGTTCGAAAATATTAGCTAAGAGAGGCAGAGAAAGACAGAGAAAGATGTATATGAACATCTTAAAACGCTGGGGAACAAATAGGAGTATAAGGGATATTAACATCATAGAATATATTAGATGACGAGGAGAGTCAGCGTGGTTATCGCCAAAGTGTGCTCTAGATTAGGACCAGAAGAAGAAGCAGAAGAACGAAGGAAAGAACCTTTGTTTTCAAAGGGGAATTGGGCAGCTTGTTCAGTCTAACTAACATTCTGAGCTTTATAATTCCCTCCTGATGAATTGTTGTGTTTTTCATATGTCACTTCTTAGGTTAATATTTAACAACAACAATAATGAAGACATCAAGGAAAAACAGCAGCAAAACCAACTGCTGCAGCAGCAACAATAACAACAGCGACAGCAACAAAAACAGTAGCAAAAACAGCAACAACAATAGCAACAGCAACAACAAGAACAATAACAGCAGCAACAACGCTGCAACAATAATAACACCAACAAATACAACAATTCAATACCAACAACAACAACAAAAACAGCAGCAACAATAAGAGCAGCAACAACAATAACAATAACAACAACAGCAAACAACAATAACAACAACAAACAACTATAACAACAGCAAACAACAATAACAACAGCAAACAACAATAACAACAAGCAAACAACAATAACAAAAACAAACAACAATAACAACAATAACAACAGCAAACAACAATAACAACAACAATAACAACAACAAACATCAATAACAACAGCAAACAACAATAACAACAGCAAACAACAATAACAACAGCAAACAACAATAACAAAAACAAACAACAATAACAACAACAAACAACAATAACAGCAGCAAACAACAATAACAACAACAAACAACAATAACAACAGCAAACAACAATAACAACAACAAACAATAATAACAACAGCAAACAACAATAACAACAGCAAACAACAATAACAACAAATAACAACAGCAAACAACAACAAACAACAATAACAACAACAAACAATAATAACAACAACAAACAACAATAACAACAGCAAACAACAATAACAACAAATAACAACAGCAAACAACAATAACAACAACAAACAACAATAACAACAACAAACAACAATAACAACAGCAAACAACAATAACAACAACAAACAACAATAACAACAACAAACAACAATAACAACAGCAAACAACAATAAAAACCCAAAAAAAACAAAATCAACAACAAACAACAATAAAAACAAAAACCCCAATAACAACAGCAAACAACAATAAACATCAATCAACAATAATAAAAACAAATAACAAGAACAACAACAAACAACAAAAACAACAACAAACAACAATAACAACAACAATAACAAAACAACAACAATAACAAAACCCAAAAAACAATAAAAAATAACCAAAACAATAACAACAACAAACAACAATAACAACAACAAACAACAATAACAAAAAAAAACCTCAAACAACAGCAAAAACAATAACAACACAAACAACAAAATAAAAAAAAATAAAAAATAACAACAACAAACAACAATAACAACATCAAAAAACAATAAAAAACAACAAACAACAAAACAACAAAAAACAAAAATAACAAAAAAACCCACAATAACAACAAAAAACAACAAAACAAAACAACAACAACAAACAACAATAACAACAACAAACAACAATAACAACAACAAACAACAATAACAACAACAAACAACAATAACAACAACAAACAACAATAACAACAACAAACAACAATAACAACAACAAACAACAATAACAACAACAAAAACCAACAACAAACAACAATAACAACAACAACAACAACTCTTTCCGCTGCGTCTATGAGCGCTAACAATACATGTATGTTTATTTATGTTGTCGAGTGTGTCCTCTAGTCTCTAATTCTTTCACTTATTTCTATGAGCGACAACAATACATGTCTGTTTATTTATGTTGTCGAGTGTGTCCTCTAGTCTCTAATTCTTTCCCTTAATTCTTGTGAGCGCCAACAATACATGTCTGTTTATTTATGTTGTCGAGTGTGTCCTCTAATCTCTAATTCTTTCCCTTAATTCTGTGAGCGCCAACAATACATGTCTGTTTATTTATGTTGTCGAGTGTGTCCTCTAGTCTCTAATTCTGTCACTTATTTCTGTGAGCGCAAAACAAAATATGTGTATTTAGTTATCTTATATATAAATTGCGATCTCCGTGTGTCTGTCTGTCTGTCTGTATGTCCGTATGTCCTTTATGCGCTCGCGAACGGCCCATCCGATTGAGATGAAATTTTCTACACGTCTTCCTTTCATTTCAGAGCTGCCAACTGTCATATTTTTTTAGTGTGAAATCGGCTGCTTACCCAATATTATTTCATTTTCCATTTTTCATTGTAATTTCATATATCTCATGGGACTTAACTCTGTAAAAGTTATTTCAAGGGGCATAACTTTTCTGTATAACTTATAGTCATATTGTGGCATCGTTTTCAAAGATTTATAAACTCTTTGTCCATAGTTATGTACCGGCATATGAGTTATAATAAATAATGATACAATCTGTAAGGCATTTTCAAAGTTTTCATAAAAATAATGCATAATGCATAACATTGTAACTCATCTTTTTTTGCTTAAGAAGTTACTGTAGTCATGCAGGTGATTAGAAAGAGTTTTCATTAAAAATAATGGATGGTGTGTGGAAGGACATTCTTTTAAGTTACTTTTTTTGTTGTATGAATTTAATGAGACGCTATCCCGCCAGGAGCTGGGCGAAGCCACGCGGGTCAGATAGATAGACAGACCCACCTTTTCGCTGCAGTTGTCTACAGGCATATGCGTTAAAATCCTCCTCCTCCTCTCCCCTCCTACCCTCTTCCCCTTCTCCTCCTCCTCCCTCTTTCTCCTCCTCCTCCCTCTTCCTCCTCGCCCTCCTCCCTCCTCTAATCACTCCTCTTCCTTCCTCCTCCCTTCTCCTCCTCTCTCCTCCCACTCCCTCCTCCTCCCTCCTTCTAATTCTACGTCCTCCCCTCATCCCTCCTTCCTCCCCCTTCTCCTCCCTCTTCCTCCCTCCTCCTCCTCCTCTCCTCCTCCATCCTCCTCCCTTCTCCTCCTCTCCTCCTCCTCCCTCTACCTCCTCCCTCCCTCCTCTCCCTCCTCCCTCCTCCTCCTCCTCCTCCATCCTCCTCCCTCCCTCCTTCTCCCTCTTCCTCCTCCTCTCCTCCTCCTTCCTCCCTCTTCCTCCTCCCTCCTCTCTCTTCCTAATCACTCCTCTTCCTTCCTCCTCCCTTCTCCTCCTCTCTCCTCCTACTCCCTCCTCCGCCTCCTCTCCTCCTCCTACCTCCTCCCCTCTCACCTCCCTCCTCCCTCTCCTCCTCCCTCCCCTCCTCATCCTTCCCCTCCTTCTCCTCCCTCATCCTTCTCCTCCTCCTCCTCCCTCCGCTCCTCCCTCCTCCTCCATCTCCCCCCTCCTCCCCCCCCCTGCGTTATTCTCCCTCCCTCCCTCTCCCTCCTCCTCCTTCTTCCTCCCTCTTCCTCCTCCCCCTCCCTCTTCCTCCTCCTACCCTCCTCCTCCTCCTCCCTTCTCCTACCCCCTCCTCCTCTCCCTCCTCCTAATCCCCCCTACTCTCTCCTATTCTCCCTACTCCTCCTCCTCCTTCCTCCTCTTCCTCCTCCTCCTCCCTTCTCCTACCTCCTCCTCTCTCCTCCTCCTAATCCCTCCTCCTCCCTCCTATTCCCCCTCCTCCTTCCTCCTCCCTCCTCTTCCCTCCTCCTCCTCTCTCCGCCTATCTCTTCCTCCCTCCTACTCCTCCCTTCTCCACCTCCCTCTTCCTCCTCCCAGCTCCTACTCCTCCTTTTCCTTCTTCTGCTGATGCTGCTGCCGCCGCTCCATTTACCCAAGTTAATTGTTGGGGAAGATGTAAAGATCTTTCAAGTGCTCTTTCTAATGCTTTTTGTAAGTTGGTCTTCGTTTATCTAAGGTTGTTCTAACTGCAACCAATAAATGATTAGACAGACAGGCAGACAGACAGACAGAGAGGGAGGGACGGACAGACAGACAGTCGGGAACGGGAACTTATATGACTACTTATATGAATTAAATGAGATGCTCGCCATCAGGGGCTGGGCGAAGCCGGGCCGGATCAGACAGATAGACAGACAGACAGACAGATAGATAGTCGGGAACGGGAACGGGAGCTTATATGACTACTTATATGAATTAAATGAGATGCTCCACACCAGGAGCTGGGCGATGCCGGGCCGGGTCAGACAGACAGACAGATAGACAGACAGATAGACAGACAGACAAACAGACAGACAGACAGATAGATAGTCGGGAACGGGAACGAGAACTTATATGACTACTTATATGAATTAAATGAGATGCTCCCCACCAGGTACTGGGCGAAGCCGAGCCGGGTCAGCTAGTGAACTATAAAACTCACCGCTTACTTTGCTAGGTCTGGGAAACTTAAGCAAGAATCTATCAATTCTTTAAAGAGTCCAGCTGGCTGGTGTAGGGGTTGAACCCGGTACCTCGGTATCAGCACACCGGAAGTTTAAACGTGAGACCTCTAATCCATTCAGCCATACCGACTTTGTTGTGTTTGTGTTATTAGTATTCGAATCATCGTTCCGACCCTAATATTTTTGGCGTCATGTTTTTTGTATCAGCGGTTAGATAACGATTTGTGACTTGTCTGTCTGTAGAGGATTTTATGATATTGATATATCGCACTGTGTTTATGCTGTCTATACTGGAAGATTATCAACATACCTTTCAGTGCATTTCTGTCCGACATGGTGAGACTGTATGATCCCGACGTTTCTTAAACTGTCCACAGAAATCAAATCCACGTCATGACTACGAATGTTATTCTTACTTGTACGATACCATATAAATACGACTGGTAAATAGATTCCAAGAGTAATGCAATTTTCTAACGCTTATCTATAACTCTTTGGTGTTATTTGACACAACGAGATTTTGAATAGTGGCTGGATTAGCAAGCACTTAATTACATATGCACACACATACATTCAGCTTTCACTCACTCACTCACTCACTCCCTCACTCACTACCTCACTCACTCACTCACTCACTCACATCACTCACTCACCTCACTCACATACTCACTCACTCACTCACTCACCCACGAACCCACCCACCCACCCATCCACTCACTCACTCACTCAATCACTCACTCACTCACTCACACACTCACTCCCTCACTCACTTACACACTAAAAAATCACTCACTCACTCGCCCACCCACTCACTAACTCACTCACCCACCCTCCCACTCACTCACTCACTCACTCACGCACTCACTCCCTCACTCATTCACTCCCTCATTCACTCACTCACTTTCTCACTCACTCACTGACCCACTCTCCATCTATCTCACACTATCCCCCACTCACTCTCTCTTTGTGTGTGTGCCTGTGACATGTTTGATTGAGTTGACAGAGGACCTAGTTAGTAGTGTTCTCTGCAGATATATCTTGAATAATAAATAACAAGATAAAGGATATGATTTTGCCCGTTTTGTCTAGAGGTCACTCAAATGAGCTAATCATTCCCGCAATAGCCTTTTTGGAAAACCACTTTTCTTTTGGCTCAAACCCCCACTGTGAGACTACTATGTATCTACACAGAAATTTATATAAGAAGTAAAATAGTTCACCCAAGGCCAGAGAAGATCTGAACTATTAGCGCCTGTACAACTGAGGATCCCTCTCACTCAACATAATGTTGCCAGTGTGCTGTTCGTCCGTCACATAGATCTCCTATATATTTTGTCAGTTATGACCTATATCAGTTTGTCCCATTTCTTTGGGATTGCAGAACTCAATTATTTGTAGGCAAACTCAACAATAACTGTACATACATCTGTTGGACAAGACATCTACATGACAGGTTCTTGACAAAAGTGGGACATACATTTACATAGAATTGTTTACACCACAATTGTACAAGACATACATCATGAGATACTTGACAACATCTATACAAGACTTTTCACAATATGTATAACCAACCACAGTACTTAAGACAGTCACCAGAGACAAAACTTGACAGCAACTGTACAAGAAATTCACTGGGGACATGTACTTAAAACACTGGTTCAATAATACTGTTTATTGAGCTGATGGTGAGTCTAGTGATGACCATTGTTCATCCCATTTGTCATGTCAACATTTCAATAATTACCTACATAAGGTATAATTATGCCGAACATGCATGAAGATAAACATGATACAACACTCCTACACCCTCCTCCAGCTAATAACCAAACTTTCCTCCTCCTCTCCTCTCTAATCACCACTACACCATTGACTTTTATCCTTTCCTCTACTGTTAATGAGGGAAAACCTGGGGCAAGCATAGGGACGTTCTGCTCCACTGGTCTGTTTAATCCTTTTAGCACCTATGATGGTGTTGGACAGCTCAGGTTGCAGTTTTCCCCCATGATGATTTTCCAAGTCTGACTAATTATCCCCTACTGTCACAGTTTGAAGAAAAGTTACAGCCTTGTCTTTCACTGGTGAGTTGACTGTTCATGAAGTTGAGACTTAGGACTTTGTTCTACTTTTCCTGTAGAGGAAGATCTAAGATACAAATATGTCCCAGCATTCTTCCTTCTCAGTCTATCTCACTTACTCTGACTGTTCATGAAGTTGACACTTAGGACTTTGTTCTACTTTTCCTGTAGAGGAAGATCTAAGATACAAATATGTCCCAGCATTCTTTCTTCTCAGTCTATCTCAAGTCTTCATTCTGAAACACTGTGTGAGCACCAGGCTGGAGATTAACTAAGATAAGTCCTAGCTAAACAATCCATTGTCCCAGTCATTTCACCAGACGTCCTGAATGAGGTTCACCACCATAGACTTGTTGTTTAGTTCTCAGATGACATTTGATTGACTCAAAGATCACTGTCCAGTTCACCACATTTGTAGTGCTTCAGATTGTGTCATGCTCCCATTTATGCATTCAGCTGTTGAGCTGAGAGAAAACTCTTCTTGATATTCCCACATTTTGATAGGGAGTCACATCTGGATCTAGGACTTCTGGTTAGAGGTCCCAGATGATATATGGATGCCTCTCCACCATACTGTTCTCTGTTGATATACAAAATGGCACAACATCTCTTTACATATGTTAAAAGATAATGTTATTATACACCAACAGATACAGATTGGGGATGGGGATGTTCAGGGAGGATGTTGACCAAAGACACCTCTCCTGGTTTTATGATGCAGTGTATTTCACTGTGATGTACTGTGGTAATCACAAGCCTATATGCTGGAGACAGGGTTAGCTTAACACAATTACAAGCATTTATGTGGTCTAAGTTCCACCATGTTTGAACCACAGTAGACCTGGGCACAAGGAGGACTAGACACAATACAGCAATCATTGTGACATAGCAACATGGGACAGGCATTGTGAAGGGAAATGGAAAATAGGCATTTACAACTGCAATATGCAATATGTATTAACTAATGGCATTTACCCAATTAGCAGACCAGACATCCATTCCTATGGCTGTGATGTTGGTGCATGAATATCCTATTCCATATACACTTACACAGCAATGCCAGACCTCACCCCTTTTTCACCAGACTTGTCTCACAGGTACATCATCTATCATCATGTGCTCTTTCCCCACTGAGTAATTTTCATGTCTACTACAGTAGGTAACAGAAGCTCAATTGCATAGCAACTGTTCACATATGCACCAAGCACATATGTGGAAAAACATGTTTAGTCCTTGTAAATTTGCATGAACCATACAATATTCAGCCAACTAAGACACAGGTTCACACACCTTTCTCAGCGTTTTACAAAGGAACGTGTACATGTTTCATCACTCATTCTCATTCAGACTGCCATATGTTAACTCGCGAGAGCAAAGGTACAGTTGATTCAAGAATAAGTCATCCTAGGCATGAAGAATGCACAAGGGGTTTGGGTTTGCGAATCTGCATGAGTGTACCATACATTCATCAAGCATACGCAACCAGTCACATCAAGGGATTGATATGC
>JACEFZ010002703.1:0-15000 GCA_014155875.1 Cepaea nemoralis
CTCCCTTTTCCTCCTCTTTCCCCCTACCTCCTCCTCCTCCCTCCACCCTCCTTCTCCTTCTCCTCCTCTTCCTCCTCCCTTTCCTTCCTCCTCCTCCTCCCTCTACCTCTTCCTCCCCCTACCTCTTTCCTCCTCCCTCCTCCTCCTCTTCCACCTCCCTTTCCTTCCTCCCCTCCTCATTCTCCTCCTTCCTCTCCCTCCTTCCTCCTCCTCCTTCCTTCTTCTCCCTCTGCCTCCTCCCTCCTCCTCTTCCCCTCCTCCCTCCTCCTCCTCCTTCTCCTCCTCCCTCCTTCTCCCTTCTTCTCCTCCTCTCCCCTCCTCCTCCTCCTACCCTCTTCCTCTTCCCCTCCTCCCTCTCCCTCCTCCATCCTCCTCCTCCCTCTTCCTCCTCCTCCCTCTTCCTCCTCCTTCCTCTTCCTCCTCCTTCATCCTCCTCCCTCTTCCTCCCTCTCCCTCCTCCATCCTCCTCCCTCTTCCTCCTCCTTCTTCCTCCTCCTTCCTTCTCCTCCCTCCTCCTCCCTCTTCTTCCTCCTCCTATCTCCTCCTCCTCTCTCCTCCTCCCTCCTCCCTTTTCCTCCCTCCTCCTCCTCCCTCTACCTCCTCCCTCCTCCTCTCCACTCTTCCTCCTACCCTCTTCCTCTTACCCTCCCCCTCATCCCTATCCCTCCTCCTCCCTTCACATGCCTCCTCCTCCCTCTTCCTCCTCCTCCCTCCTCCTCCTCATCCCTCCTTCTCCCTCCTCCTCCTTCTTCCTCCCTCATCCCCCTGCTCCTTCCTCCTCCTCCCACTCCTCCTCCTCACTCCTCCTCCCTCTCCTCCTCACTCCTCCTCCTCCCTCCTCCTCCTCCCTCTACCTCCTCCTTCCTCCTCCCTTCACATTCCTCCTCCTCCCTCTTCCCCCTCCTCCCTCCTCCTCATCCCTCCTCCTCCCTTCTCCTCCTCCTCCTCCCTCTACCTCCTCCCTTCACATTCCTCCTCCTCCCTCTTCCTCCTCCTCCCTCCTCCTCCTCATCCTCCTTCTCCCTCCTCCTCCTTCTTCCTCCCTCCTCTCTCCTCCCCCTCCTCCTTCCTCCTCCTCCCTCTCCTCCTTCTTACCCCTCCTCCTCCTCCCTCTACCTCCTCCCTCCTCCTCCCTTCACATTCCTCCTCCTCCCTCTTCCTCCTCCTCCCTCCTCCTCATCCCTCCTCCTCCCTCCTCCTCCTCTCTCCTCCTCCATCCTCCTCCTCCCTCCTCCTCATCACTCCTCCTCCCTCCTCCTCCTTCTTCCTCCTTCCTCCTCACTCCTCCCCCTCCTCCTTCCTCCTCCTCCCTCTCCACCTCCACCCTCCTCCTCCTCCCTCCTCCTCCCTCTACCTCCTCCTCCTTCCTCCTCCTCCCTCTACCTCCTCCCCCTCCTCCCTTCACATTCCTCCTCCTCCCTCTTCCTCCTCCTCCCTCCTCCTCCTCTCTCCGCCTCCCTCCTCCTCCTCCTCCCTCTACCTCCTCCCTCCTCCTCCCTTCACATTCCTCCTCCTCCCTCCTCCTCCTCCCCTCCTCCTCTTCCCTCCTCCTCCTCCCCCTCCTTCTCCCTCCTCCTTCTCCCTCTTCCTCCTCCCTCTTCCTTCTCCCTCCGCCTCCTCTCTCCTCCTACTCTCTCCTCCTCCTCCCTCCTCCCTCTCCCTCCTCCTCCCTCTCCTCCTCCTGCTCCCTTCTCCTCCTGCGTTCTCCTCCTCCCTCCTTCTCCCTCCTCCTCCCTCTTCCTCCTCCCTCCTCCTCGCCTCCTCCTCCACCCTACTCCTCCCTCCTCCTCCTAATCCCTCCTCCTCCCTCCTATTCCTCCCTACTCCTCCTGTCTCCTCCCTCCTCCTCCCTCCTCTTCCCTCCTCCACCTCCCGCTTCCTCCTCCCTCCTACATTTACCCAAGACAGACAGACAGTCAGACAGATAGTCGGGAACGGGATCTTATATGACTACTTATATAATTTAAATGAGATGCTCTCCACCATGGGCTGGGCCGGGTCAGACAGACAGACAGATAGATAGATAGACAGACAGACAGACAGACAGACAGACAGACAGACAGACAGACAGACAGACAGACAGACAGACAGACAGACAGACAGACAGACAGACAGACAGACAGTCGGGAACGGGAACTTATATGACTACTTATATGAATTAAATGAGATGCTCCCCACCAGGAGTTGGGCGATGCCGGGCCGGGTCAGACAGACAGACAGATAGATAGTCGGAACGGGAACTTATATGACTACTTATATGAATTAAATGAGATGCTCCCCATCAGGGTCTGGGCGAAGACGGGCCGGGTCAGACAGACAGACAGACAGACAGACAGACAGATAGACAGACAGACAGACAGACAGATAGTCGGTAACGGGAACGAGAACTTATATGACTACTTATATGAATTAAATGAGATGCTCCCCACCAGAGTCTGGGCGAAGCCGGGCCGGGTCAGCTAGTTATATATATATATCATGTGCCATGCCTGAAAGAGTGAGCGGCCATGACTCACCATTTCACTCGATCACCAGAGTCGCGGATCAGCTCAGTCTTCCTGTGTCGACCATGCCATGTGGCCAAGCCATCCAGATATTTATTTCTCGGTCTTCCCCTTGGTCTGTTCCCTTCGATCTTGCCAGTTGTCACTAAGTTCTCCAATCCATTTCTGCTCATAACATGTCCAAAACATTTTGACTGTCTACGTCTAATTTCTCTAATCAATTTACGATTTTCATTTGCCTCCTGTAGTGTGTGTGTGTGTATATATATATATATATATATATATATATATATATATATATATATATATATATATATATATATATATATATATATATATATATATATATATATATATATATAAACACACACTCCTGACCCCGAGACCAACCAGCGACAACGGGAAACTACTGGCCGACATGAAGGAAATCCAGCACATCATAAAGCAAGAGGTGGAAAGCATGGCACTTATAAAGAAGGAGAACGAAGAAATCCTACAAACCATCAAATCAGAGAGACAACTACTGCAAGCCGAAAAGGAACTAAACCATAACATGCCAGCAGAAGCCACAGAAAAACTGCAAGCTGAATGAAGTCAAAACCGACCACAATCTCAAAACCAAGGCCAGCGAGACATTCACAATGTCCAAGAAACTCGAGGGGGAACCAGGACTCTCCTAGACACCTAAGAGAAGCTATGCAGAATTACTCTCCACACCCATAAGTGACATGAGCATAGACGACTACATCCAGAGAACTTCAAAGAAGAACAAAAGCCTGCCAAAAACAAAACCAAGCAAACAAAGAGTTCTTATATAGACTGCACCCATACCAGAACAGGCGAGCCAGGGGCCTTCACTAACGAACGGAACAGCAGTCGGAAAGCTGACATAAAGGAGAACTCTCTGGCCAATCACCAGCTGACGTCGTAGGCACAAATGCAGCGAAATCGATAAGTCATCTAACACTGACACAGAAGACGAAAGAAACTTAGCCCGCACTCTGAACAACCACAACTATGACTAACGCCACAGAGGCTAGTTGAGCGAGGTGGACAGTTTTTTTTTGGTTTTTTTTACAGACCAGATCGGATTACCTTTGACGAAATTTGCTTACATTTCAGAAACTATACAACATTGATCAATTGTATCGCTGACCAGTTCACAACAAGATGTGGCGAGGTTGGCGGACAGATCTTTACTGACCTTGCCAACATTTTTAACCAGGAAACTCGCTAAAGGTTTGTTTTGAATAATTGTGAATCAGTATACATCACTTGATGAATCTATCAATGCGTTATTTACAGTGTCTCTATTACTTCTAGATCAATAATTACTAACATAGGCCTAACGCAAGCCATGTCTTATGTGCTGTACTAAACCATGACCTGAGTACAATCTAACATACATTTCCACATATGTCAAGCTCCAGTACCGTTCTCACACATCCCTCGGGTTTCTGAGTGTGGTGAGGGCTAGAAGAACGCTACAACACAATCCCCTCTAGAAGTGGTTTTCTGATACAAGGGGAAAGTGTGTGTGTATGTGTGTGTGTGGTGGGGGGGGGGAGGGGGGGGGGGGCAAGCATATACATTAATCTAATGTCGAACACAAATACCGATAAACAGTAAGCCTGCTGACTCTTGTGATACATCCGTACCTATCAGAGCTGCATGTTACAGTAATGGGTTGAAGTTCGATTTTTGGTTACACCTGACCCCGATGCTTTGTTAGTCACATGTATGCATTGTTTGTGCCTATGTTCGTTTCTTTGTAATCTGTGCATTTATGTGTGTGTGTGTGTGTGTGTGTGTGTGTGTGTGTGTATCTATGAGTTTGTGACTGTAATAGTCTAAGTAGCTTGTAACTTTATGTATCTTTGTTTATGTGATTGTATGTATGATTAAAACAATAGCAAACTGTATGTGATTGTAACACATGGTCTCTACTGAGTGATGTAACTATCCCTGTTCCCCACTATGGGTTGTAGTTACTGTGCATTTTTTTTTAGCAAAGAATAACAAACCATCGACTGTCAAGATGGCATGGGGACATTACAATACAGTATAGCAAACTACTTTATCTAGAAAATAGCTAGCACATTATAGTACAAACAGCAATTCTGGAGAAAGATTGCATTGGGAAAACATTCTGCACAAGATAAATGTCAGGATGATTATGATATCTGAATACTTGCGTGTGTGTGAGTGTGTGTATGAGTGTGTGTATGAGTGTGTGTTTGAGTGTGCTTGTGAGTTTTTGTGAGTTTGTGCGGATGTATGTTTGTTTGTTAATATGTGTTTTATTCCCAAATTTTTAAATTAAAGGACGTTGAAATCACCCCATCCCATATTGGCTATATCTCATATTCTGGGAAAATTTTAAGTGTGTTACACCAATCAGCCACATAGACTTCTTAATTTCTTTGTAGCGAGATTAATAATTCTATAAGGGTAGAAGGTGTATATTTTATATATTGTATTCGGAGATAGTATTTTTTTTAGGGACAACAGATAAACCTGACCTGATTTGTCCACAGGTAACGAAGGTGACCTTTATTGGGACTGCCTGGAGAGGAATGTCTAACCGGCCACCCAAGTTATGGAATATCGCAGTTCGTTATTTAAAATTACTACATAAAGAAACTACACCGAGAATATAGCAAGTTCTTTCTCTATCTTTTATCATGTATTGTGTCTATTCATGGAATTTATATATGATCACATTTAAATTATAAGTCTATAAAACATCTTGCAAAAATGCCATACAAGTATTACTATCACAAAATAAATAAATTAAATTAACCAACTTCCATTCTCATTTGCCCGCGCCATCCCCTCTCAAAAAGCCAGTAACGCCGATAAACTTGTCTTATGCATCCTGTTAGACCAACATGAAAACAATCAATTCGTTTTATTCTACTAGTGTTCTTCGATAGGTTCTCTCTAATTCAGAAATTTCATCGCTTTCACCATATATTTAGAATTAAGAATTTTTTAAGGATATATAAAAACAGTACCTGCTCTAAAATCTATTGATGCCGTTTCTGTAGTATTTCAATGGAAGGTTTACTTAGTGTTCCAGGTTATCGTAGTCCAATGAGCTGGCACTTTTCAACATGCAACAACTGCGGATGGAACTATTCAGAAGTTCTAGTCCTACGCCAGAAGAAGAATAAACGCTGTCTCAGCTGCAACGTCACGATGGCATCATCATCAAATCCGCTGGCAAAGGATGAGCATGTTATATTCTCCACTTCTCCTGCCTCTTCTGGCTTTATCCTACACCCTCATAGGCAGCTTCTCTCACCTCCCCTCTCAATTGTATGCATGTTCTACTGGACCGTGGTCATGTCCATCTCGACTTCTGGGTGGAATTATCTGCACGTCCTCTGTATGAACACGGGTCCTTCTACTGGCTTCCATCTGGATTCATAAGTTGTATATATGGAGTCCACGAACTACTTCGCGATGAGCACTTTCCTTTACTTGAAATCCTTCTATGACAATTTTTATCCTCCTTTCTCTGTTTGCCATGTGGAATGTAGGATGTGAGCATTGATCTGTGCAATTTCAAAGATCTAGTAGTAGATCTTCTTCCATCACTTAATGGTTTTCCTATCATGGATATTGTAATATCCAACCATTTGGTCCATTCTGTCGCAGCCATTCATCGCCATGTTATTTTCATGGAGACCATCTTCGGCTTGCTTTGCGGTTTTCGCAATCCGCTCTCAACAGTTCTAACTACAGACTTGGTAGAGACAACAATGCATGGTTTTTCTTAGCTTTATTTAGCCCTTCCACCAAATAATCATTTCATCAATGGACACATTTTCAAATGGGTAAAATTCTTCCTGGATATTCTTCAGAATCATGTCAACAAGAGGCTCAATTTTTTTTTTTGTTGGGTACCCGCAGGTTCACATACATGAAACATGGTGTGATAAATATATTCTAATTTTCTAATTGATTACTGGGAAACGTAGTGGCAGTGGCATACCAAGGAGTATATAAATGTGCACTTGTACACCAGTAGTCTTTGATACATGGTCTTGGATCAAGTCCCATAGCAATAATGACAGACGTAAACTTCAGCCATTCGTGCTTCGTTGTCAGACACTCAGCTGTTGACGAACATTCACTGGTTTTTCTTTATCACCACGTGCTAAAACTTTAGACACAACTAAAAATTCTTTCTAAATATTCACTGATAAGGGAATCACTACTGTTTAAAACAGTTATAAACAATAATCTAGCTTGATCTCAAGTCATACTACGTGGACGCAAACTGGTGGGCGTTTCCATTGTGAAAAAACAAATTAACACTACCTTAAAACTGAAAATTCACAAGAATCCAATATTAGAAAACGTTTGACCTCACAAACATGGCGTAGAAATCTTTCGGCTGTACGACTTTTTAGTTTACTGTAACTTAAAATTCCGAAACGGAGCAGAAATATATGAAATAAACCACTGATCATTTTGTGGGACTAAAAGGACGGACTGCCATCACAGGAAATCCATCGTGTCCCAAGATGGGCTCACGGTAGCGAAAGAGTTAAGTACGACCGATGTAATTCTATTCTGCCTTTTTATTTTTATTTTACTTTGTTTCATAATTTCTTTCTGCTTTAATATAGTTATTTTAGTATCATTTTTGCAGTTCAAATTGTATTGTTGTGGTTTCTTTCTTAGTGCTATTTGCTTTTGAAAGCTTGTCGCTGCAACGACCTTTGATTTCTTTGCAATTGTAATTTTAAATATCTTGTCATAGTTTGTGTTTATATTTCCACAGCTTTATCGCAGTTAAATTGGCTTCTCTTAAACAAAATAAATCACCAACCGACGCGGCAAATTGTTATGTCCAATGTTTCAAATGTAGTCAATAAAAAGCATTAACGCATAGTAGCGCCCGTGGTTTGTTTGGTGTTTTCTTACTCCAGGCCGCATGTAGCTTCGTGATAAACAGACACTATTCACAAAACACAACAACATCGAATCATTCTGTACTACTGAAGAAATGAAAAAGATAACCACATTGTTATCACCTTAGACACAAGAACCGGGAGAAGCACAGTGGTTAGCATGATTGCCTGCCAGCCCGGAGGTCATGTGTTCGAGTACCCATCGATGAGTAGGTTGTGTAAAATTGACCTGGGCTTCCGGGTCTGCCCAGCCTAATGTGATACCTGAAAATGTTTTGGGGACTTAAAGGCGGCCGATGCGATTTTGGCGACATAAACCATCGAGCCGGGAGTGTAGGGAGTGGCCAGCAAGAGCCACGGAAGTGGAAATCCAGCAACTAATTCACGAAAATGCTCACTCGGGTGATGCGATTATCTACACAGATGGTTCGGTGTCAAGTCGTGAGAGAAGTGGCTGGGGGTTCATAGCCAAAGCTAATGGTCGACGTTTGGTGCAGGAGAGCCTGGCATATGATACAACAACATCCAGCTTAAGAATGGAGGTGAAGGCAGTCACTGCGGCTCTCCGCTGGATGGAGAATATGACACACACATCGTGATTGTAACTGACTCAGAAAGCATGCTGACGAGGGTGAGGACGGGCAGGCTTCGGGCGGAGGGGCTTGCTTCGCTTCGGAGGTCACAAGCATTGTCTGGATCTTTTCTCCGGGGCATGCCGGTGTGCTGGGAAATGAACAGGCGGACAGATTGGCTGGCTCTGCAGAACTTGGTGGAGTATTGATACATGTTAAGGCAGATGTGGTTGCGGCCTTGTGGGAGCACGTGTACACCTCGGAGGAGCAGATGGATTACCATGGTCTGGCAAGAATGAGACAGCGAGTAGTGACAAGGGGATCTGGCCGATGCTCAACGCTGAGAGGAAAGGCGAGACGGACATATAATCAGATTGCTACTGGCACTATTGGTGTTGGAACTCTTCGCTTGCTACTGAGGATGTGAACGGAACGCTTATGGGAATGCCCCGAATGCTGTGATGTAGATTCCTAAATCAATCAATCAATCAATCGATCAATCAATCAATCAATCAACCATCGAGCGGTGATTGGTCTATAATGATTTGGAACTAGCACCAAGTAACATAAAAACATCACTGCATCAGTAATTGTCATTTACTGTTAATTATGACAACCGGGAGTGACAACAAGTATAGTGTAAACTCGTAACTCACCTAACATATTTTCTTGTAAAGGTAACACAGGCAGTACGCGAGGAGTTGATTTACGATTTTTAAAATGTCGTCTTGCTATAGGAACTGAATGTTGCTTACTATCCGTACATACACCTGCGTGGTAAGGCAAGACACGGACAAGGTTTCCTGGTCCAAAAGGGGGTGAAGCGTATATATATATATATATATATATATATATATATATATATATATATATATATATATATATATATATATATATATATATATATATATATATATATTGGGTGACGGGATAGTGGTATCCCCTATCAAAGGAGAAATAAGGTGCCTCCTTCCCTCCGCTAGCCTACGGGATATCCTTGGGCAAGGTGGTGTACCCGTTTAGCGTCCGGATCAGGGTTACGTGAAGCCATGGATGCATGTGGTGGATGAGGTTGAAGACCAGCCGACAGATAGTTGTGGGTTATAGTCTCCAGCTTCAAGACGGTAGGCAGAGGATCTCTTTTTTGAGGAGACATTGGCTACGGTTATTGACCAGTATGGTCATTGCTAAGATGGAAAGCAATGGCAAACTACCTTATTCACAGATGCCAAGAACATTATGTTTTGTGATATCTTCGACATTCAGAGAAGCGGCGTAAATGGGTGCTGCATGGGAGCAGCCTCGCCCGGTAGGGATAGTCATGTGCTCCAGAGGACTCCGGACCGTCAGCAGGCTACTAGGTGCAAAAGATTATTACCATTAAAGGTACGAACCTGGAATATCAGAACAATGAATGCAGATGGAAAATTGGATAACGTCAAACAAGAAATGGGAAGAGAGAATATTAATTGATATATAAGGAATGTGTAAAACCAGATGGAGAGGGCAGGGATCAAGACAGGAGATGATTGTAAGATTAATTATCCTGGAGGAGAAGAACAGCAAAGAGGTGTAGCCATTATGTTGGATCGGCAAACATCAAATTCTATTAAAGGTTATTGGGCTGTGTAAGAGAGAGTTCTATTAGTAAAATTAAACGGAAGATCTTTTACAATAAATGTCATTCAAATATATGCTCCAACAAGTGAATGCAGTGAAGAAAGTATAGATGAATTTTATAATGACATGAAGCTTGCTTTGAAGAAATGTAAAAAGATCAGAAATAAATATTATAATGAGTGATATTAACGCAAAAGTGGGAAATCAAGGCGATGGATGCAGTGTAGACAACCATGGTTTGGGAGAGCGAAACGAAAGAGGGTACAGGCTTGTAGAATGGGCAAAAGTACAAGAAATGGTTGTCGGAAACACCTGGTTTAAACAACATCCTAGAAGATTATGGACATGGTCGAGTCCAGACAGCAGAATTAAAAGTCAAATAGATTACATCCTGTTTAGCAGAAGGTTTAGAAATGCGCTAACAGTCGTAAAAACAGTTCCCAATGTATACTGTTACAGTGATCACATATTAATTACAGGCAGACTGATGGTAAAGTTAAAGAAAGTCAAGTATACAACAAGAAACACTAAATATGATTTGTGCAAATTGAAAACTGACAAAGAAATACAAGATAATTTTAACGTAGAAGTAAAGAACAATTTTGACATATTGTCTG
Source organism: Cepaea nemoralis (assembly GCA_014155875.1). Taxonomy (NCBI): domain Eukaryota; kingdom Metazoa; phylum Mollusca; class Gastropoda; order Stylommatophora; family Helicidae; genus Cepaea; species Cepaea nemoralis. Next base: position 10,239 of record JACEFZ010002703.1, read on the forward strand.
ATCTAGAGATACAATTTCAAGATGTGGATGATCAGTGGAAAATGTTGAAGAATTCCCAAAAATGAAGAAAATAGAGCGTCAGACATGGATGACTGAAGAAATTTTACAGCTCATGGAAACAGGAAGACAGAACAAAAATAATCCTGCCAAATATAAAGAAATTCACAGAAAAGTGAGAACCTTATGTAAGGAGGCAAAAGAAACATGGCTTGAGAAAAACTGCAGAGAAATTGAAAAACAACACAACAGTAACAATGCGAAACTAATGCACAAAAGAATTCAGGAGCTTACTAATCAAAGACCACATACCTCAGCAGGCTGCCTGAAGACAAAATATGGAAAAATCATAATAGAAAAAGATACGATTTTACATGGATGGTCAGATTATGTGGAATACCTTTATATTGATAACAGAGAAGAACAGTATGATATTCAAAATAATAAGCCCCATCAATTTTGAAGATGAAGGTTCAGAATGCTGTTAACCATATGAAATCTGGCAAGATCCCCCGTTCAGACAGCATCACAACAGAAATGATAAATGCTTTAGAAGAATACGGAATAGATAAAGTTACCAGTCTCCTGAATACAATATATGATACTGGAGATATACCTCATGAATTATGTAATTCTGTATTTATTGCAATCCCAAAGAAATCAGGAGACTTGTAATGTGATGAACATCGAATAATTAGTATAATGAGTTACATCACGACGAATTTGTTCAGAATTATCATGCAAAGAGTTAGGAAGAAAATAAAACCTGAAATAGGAGAGGAACAATGGGGTTTTGTAGAAGGCAAGGGTACAGTAAATGCTGTGTACATACTGAGAACAGTAATTAAACGTTCTATAGAAGTACACCAAGATCTACACCTCTGCTTTATTGACTACACAAAGGCTTACATTAAAGTCAGACATGTCGACATGATAAGGATGCATGAAGATCTACACATTGATGGAAAAGACCTTAGACTTGTAAAAAACATATATTGGAAACAACAAGCTGCCATAAGATTTGATAATGAAGTAGGTCAATTTCAGCCTATTGAGAAAGGTGTGAGACAGGAATGTGTAATGTCTCCAGATCTTTTATTTCCCTGCACACGTGAACAAATTTTCAGAAATATAGAAGATATAGAAGGAATCAACATTGCGGGACGATACATCAATAACATTAGATATGCAGATGATACAGTCTTGATTGCAGACAATGAACAGGACCTGCAGCATTTAGTATATGCGATTGTTGCACACTGTGAACAACTAGTCTTAGAATTTAATTGTAAGAAGACACAGATTATGGTCGTCATTAGGAAGGAAGAAATACCACAATGCAATATACAAGTAAATGGGCATATTCTTAAAAATGTGAATCGGTACAACTATCTCGCAACAGTCATAACATCTGATTTGAGATGCCTTGGAGAGATTAGAACAAGAAAGAGAGCATGGCACATATGGAATATATATATATATATATATATATATATATATATATATATATATATATATATATATTATATATATATATATAGATATATATATATATCCATCCATCCATCCATCATGTGCCATGCCGGTAAGCGTGGGCGGTCATGTTCTGCCATCTCACTCGATCACCAGAGTCGTGGATCAGCTCCGTGTTTCTGTCTCGACCATGCCACAAGGCCAAGCCATCCAGGTACTTGCTTCTAGGATCTTCCCCTTGGTCTGTTCCCCTCGATCTTACCAGTTGTCACCAAATTCTCCAATCCATTTCTTCTCATAACATGCCCAAAGAAATTTGACTGTCTACGTCTAATGTCTCTAATCAATTTACGATCTTCATTTGTTTCTTGAAGGACTTGTTCATTGGTCTTTCTGGCTGTCCATGGTATTCTTTGCATTTTCCTCAGAAACCACATTCTCTACAACCATCAGATGTTTTTCAGCTTGTACTGCTCATTGTCCACGCTTCACATCCGTATAAAAGTACTAGGTTTTATGTAGCATCTTCAACACTCTTTTTCTCGTTTCAATTGATATCATTTTATTGGTCAGTATGTTTTTCATCTTGCTAAAAGGCTACCTTCGCCATGGCGATTCTTGTTCTAATCTCTTCAAGGCATCTCCCATCAGATGCTATTACTGTTCCGAGATAATTGTACCTGCTCACTTGTTGAAGAATATTCCCATTTACTTGTATATTACATTGTGGTATTTCGTCCTTCCTAGTGACGACCATAATCTGTGTCTTTTTACAATTTAATTCTAACCCTAGTTGTTCACTGTGTGTAACAATCGCATCTACTAAATTTTGCAGGTCCTGTTCATTGTCTGCAATCAAGACTGTATCATCTGCATATCTAATGTTATTGATGCATCGTCCCCCAATGTTGATTCCTTCCATATCTTCAATATTTCTGAAAATACTTTCACTGTACAGGGAAAACAGATCTGGAGACATTACACATCCCTGTCTCACACCCCTGATATTGGCTTACTTCATTATCAACTCTTATGGCAGCTTGTTGTTTCCAATATATGTTTTTTACAAGTCTAAGATCTTTTCATCAATTTGTAGATCTTCAAGCATCCTTATCATGTTGACATGTCTCACTTTATCAAAAGCCTTTGTGTAGTCAATAAAGATAAGGTGTAGATCTTTGTTTACTTCTATAGAACATTCGATTATGTTTCTCAGTATATACACAACATTTACTGTAACCCTTCCTTCCACACACCCACATTGTTCTTCTCCTAATTCAGGTTGTATTTTCCTCTCTTTGCATGATAATTCTTAGCAAAATCTTCGTGATGTGACTCATTATACTAATTGTTCGATGTTGATTACATTCCAAGGCTCCTGATTTCTTTGGGATTGCAATAAATACAGAATTACATAACTCCTGAGGTATATTTCCAGTATCATATATTGTATTAAGCAGACTGGTAACTTTATCTATTCCGTATTCTTCTAAAGCATTAATCATTTCTGTTGTGACGCTGTCTGAACCGGGGGTCTTGCCAGATTTCATATGGTTAAGCGCATTCTGAACCTCCATCTTTAAAATTGCTGGTCCTTCATTATTATTTTGGACATCATACTGTTCGTCTCTGTTATCGTCATAAAGGTTTTTCACATAATCTGACCATTCATGTAAGATCTGATCTTTTTCTATTATGACTCTTCCATCTATTGTCTTTAGGCAGCCTGCTGATGTACGTGTTCTTTGATTAGTAAGCTCCTGAATTCTTTTGTGCATTAGTTTTATATATATATATATATATATATATATATATATATATATATATATTATATATATATATATATATATATATATATATATATATATATATATATGCCGCGGTGGATTCTGGATATGCTGTCACTAGGGAACATTGGAACTGGCTCAAGCAGCTGGAGGAAGTACCAGATGACATCCTTCTCATCTGTGGGGATTTTAATGCTCGGAGTATGTTTATAGCAGAGTCATATATGATCTCTTAAGGCACACTCTTATGGAGAGGGATGTTTGTTCCTGGGTGGTGAATTGAATAGTAGCTACCCTGATTTATCTTAGGGTTGCTCTCGCAATAGGTTCATGGATCTCGGAGGCGCGCTTTATTATCCCGAGATTACCACAAGAATCTACAATCTTGACTGTGCTATTCAATGTATACACAAGCAAGATTGCAAGCACTGAAGCATCAATGAACGGAAGGATACTGACATCTGCTGCTGATATCCTTGAGTATAGGTAGGTGAGAAGCATGGCGCAAATAGCGCAATAGTTGCAGGAGACAGTAAATAAAGTGATCGACTGGTGTACAGAGTTGGGTAATGTCATTAACCCAGATAAGGCGTCTGTGTTGTGTTGCTCTCAGGACAATATGATTGTTAAGTCTGTCGTCTCAAGTCTTACAATAAATGGCAACAATGTTAACAGAGAGAGTGAACTGAGGTCTACAAAAATCGCCTTCGACAGAAGCCTGTCATTCAGAGATCATATGGAAGCAGCTGTTATTAGATCTAAGATGGGACTCGGTGCGCTGAAGTTCACAGCAGAAATCTTCCCGGATTAAAAGAGTCTTGTTCATACTCTCATCATCAAGTGCCGTGCCGGCTGGCGTAGGCGTTCATGGCTCTTCACAGATCTCGGTCTTTGGTGTTCTGGATCAACTCTGCTGATGATATTCCTCCATGCCACCGTCTCAATCCGTCCAGCTTTATTTCACATGGTCTGCCTCTGCCTCTCTTCCCCTCGATCTTTCCAGTTGTCACGATGTTCTCCAATGCTTCTCTTCTCATTACATGACCAAAGAATAACTGTTTGTCTCTTTCTTATTGTTGTATATAGCGTTCTAGTTTCATTAGCCTCTTTCAGGCAATCATTGTTAGTTACTCTGGCAGTTCAAGAAATTCTCAACATTCGTCTTACATTCCAAGATTCGCTGCCATACAGCAAAACTGGTTCTATATAGCAATTTAGCTTCGTGATTCTTGGGCACATTTTACGTTCAGTAGTTTGCCATTGCTTTCTGAACGACCGGCTCCTATACCTTTTTCGAAAAAACCAGCACCGCTGTGTTTCGAACTCGGGTATACGGGTTCACAAACCTCGTTCGCAAGCCCTTAGCCACAGTGACCGGTGATAAAATGTTTTGCATATAATTTACAGGACATCGCTGTCAACATCAGCATCTTTCAATTGATTGTTGATTCTTGGCTAGATTGCGTTCATTGCCATTGTTTTCTGAGCGGCAGTTTTTCCATTTT
>JACEFZ010002704.1:5000-10000 GCA_014155875.1 Cepaea nemoralis
CGGCCTGCCGAAAGCGTCGCACAAAGCACAAACTCAGTAGCTCCAGCGACAACCCCCAGGGGTCTTCGAGAAAACTTCACTCGTGAACTGAATGACGTAGTCTGGAATTGAACCCAGAACCGTCTGAACGCAAGGCAGGCGTCTTAACCACTTCACCACGGAGGCGAACACACCCCCCCCCCCCCACACACACAATCTAAATACTAAAACTAATAACAAAACGCGCCGGGGATCAGCCATAAATTAACTATAAGATATTTGGAATTCTCTACACTGACACTAATTACTGAGCTAATCCTAAAATAAATAACACGGTAAGATATACACAATAAACCGTGCACAGCGAGTGCAACTGCATGAACTAGAAGTAACACAGACAAGGTGAAAGTTTCCAGTTCGTTTATCAGGCGGGGTACATGTCACGATGAACACCCAAATACAATCATAGGAGAACACAATAAAATCACATGAGGCTTTGTTATCAGTGCCCAATATCTGGTCATAAGTTGTGTCCCATACGTATTAGATACAGGAAAGTTGTTTTATCAATTGACAATTGGCCAAATCATGAACTTTGCCGCGTGAAAGAGATTAACACAACGAGCTATCACGAATAAACACTAACCGATTGCAATTATTTAATGAGATTGAGGACAATCACTAAAGAAGTAAAGTAGGTTTTTTTTTTTTTTTTTACTTTTTAAGCTTAAATTTTACAGAAACATTATTAGAATATCATAGACACAGGAGAAAGAAAACATATTGGCATTCTACAAGATCTAAATATTGAAGAAAACTGGCTCTTAAACAGTATACAATCTCAGAAACTGAATTACTTTGGCCATATTAAAAGTTATAGCAGCTTGAAATGAATAGCGAAGAAAGATATGGTCCCTGGAAGGAAATATCGGAGTCGCCCAGCACGAAGATGAACACAGGACATGGCAGACACCTTGGGCATGAGGGTACATGTGGTGAGAACTGGCCAGAGATCGAGACAACTTCCTGTGGGTCATGATGAGAGCGACGTTCTCCAGCGACCTGCTACACGATGACGAAGGTCTTAGGTCACCAAATAGGCTGTATGTATGGAACTGAAGCGTATGGCAGTTTACTGTTGTTTTCTTATATTGAAGTTTCATTACTTGTAATCTTCATTGACGATTAAGGAAGACCGACCTGGAAAGAGACTTTTCCGTAGAAAACTCTATTAGCAAAATCCAATCAATGAGGGACAACCTACAAAGGGTATACGACAGATTGACAAAGGAAGGTAGACCAATAAATACCTCAGCCTGATATAGACATAACTTATGATGAGGCCAAGAAATTGAAAAGTAACCATCATAGAATCAAGTGGAAATAAGAGCATCAAGGCCAACAGAAAGATTATGCATGTTACTAAATCCACCAAAGCGAAAAAATAATCTTCAGACTAAACAGGCTAAAATACAATATGTATAATGAACTAAAGACACGTGATCGTGATGAATGTAACTGTGGGACTGGTAAGATCAAAGTTAAACATTTGTTTGAAGATGTGTCCAACATATGCAGAATAGAGGAAACTATTTTGGACCACACCTGTTCCATTGATTGATTGATTGATTGATCTAGGAACCGACATCACAGCATTCGGGACATTCCCATAAGCGCTCCGTCTCCATCCTCAGCAGCCAGCGAAGAGTTCCAACACTAATAGTTCCAGTAGCAATCTGATTATATGTCCGTCTCGCCTTTCCTCCGAGCGCCGAGCGTCGGCCAGAACCCCTCGTCACACCTCGTTGTCTCATTCTTACCAGACCATGGTGCTCCATCTGCTCCTCCGAGGTGTACACGTGCTCCCACAAGGCCGCAACCACGACTGCCTTGTCCTGCATCAATACTCCACCAAATTTTGCCGAGCCAGCCAATCTGTCCGCCTGTTCATTCCCCAGCACACCGGCATGCCCAGGAGAAAAGATCCAGGTGATGCTTACTACCCGTGACCTCCGAAGCGAAGCAAGCCACTCTGCACGAAGCCTACCTGTTCTCACCCTTCTCAGCATGCTTTCTGAGTCAGTTACAATCACAATGTGTGTATGTATCGTGTTTTCTATCCAGCGGAAAGCTGCACTGACCGCCTCCACCTCCATTCTTAAGCTAGATGTAGTGTTATCATACGCCAGGCTCTCCTGCACCAAACGCCGACCATTAGTTTTTGCCAAGAACCCCCAGGCACTTCTCCTACCTCTCAACACTGACCCATCCGTGTAGATAATCACATCACCCGGGCGAGAATTTTCATGAATTCGTTGCTGAATTTCCACTTCCGTGGCCCCTGCTGGCCACTCCCTGCACTCCCGGTTCAATGTTATTACAACTCTGCACAAGTCTGACTGCACGGCTGGCACTCTGACCCACTCCTCTCCTCGCCTGATGTTCTCCAAGGGGCACACCTGTCTGATCGTATCCTCCGCCTGAGCCATCCATGATTTCCCTCTTATCAGTCTCTGACCCTTAACTACGTCCAGCGCCTCATGCAACGGGTGATCTGTGTCTGCAGCTACTCTGAGGTATGCCTTCGCTTGCATCACCTTGTGCCTACTAGCAACAGTAGGAAGACCAAGGATGTAACGCATACACACTACTGGAGTGTCTCTGGTGCATCCCAGAATGACCCGCATCGCTTCATTCTGTATGCGCTCTAATTTCACCAGCTGACTCTTTGAGACAGTAAGCATACCTAGTCCATAATCAATCACTGAGAGGATCAAGTGCTGGTATAGTGTGAAGAGCATTCTCTGCTCTATGTCCATTGCAGCCATAGTTTTAAGTGCATTGAGTCCCTTTTGCGATCTTGTCACAACCGTCTCCACATGGTCCTTGAAGGACAGACCTGTTCCATTTGAGGACAAAGTCTATGGAGATGTTAGCAAGCTCTAGTTGATGCTACTTACTTTGGATTTATTTATATTGAAGCCTGAAGGTGTACAAAGAAGAAGGGGAAAGGCAGCAATAGAAGAAGGTTGCACAATGCCCAGAAAGCCTTTCATTAAAAAGGAAGGAAAAATTATCATTAGCGCCATTGATAAAGTTTTCTGGGTAGATTTTACAAACTGACTGGCGTTGTGGCTTAAGGGCAGTGAACGCTGTTTACAGTTACCCGACATACCGAATCAAGGGTTCGAATCAGTTGCAGACGATCTGGAAGCAGATCGCCATGCGTTGATTTCAATAGTAAGAGCGTCGGTTAATCAGAAATCAGTGGCAAATTAGTTAACCAAAAAAAAAAAAAACTGTCTAATAAGACACAAACAGTAAAAAAATGCTGTGGTTGACTGCGACGACCCGTAAAAGGCATGCAACTAACTTTACAAACTGAGGTATACAGGATATTTGAGCTGGCAGTCGTCACGCAGTGTACACGTCGGGTGTTCATGTCACCTCCGACAGATATTAAATCACTTGTTTCACCAAGGAAAACAAACGCCTGGTTTATACTCTTGGACTCAGAGATCACTATACCACAATTATTTTACTTCTTATTCTGTTATGCCATCTTCATGGTTTATATGTTGTTGTGTTCTCTTGTGTTTATTTGCTGGTGAAGACTTGTCACCGCAACGTCTTTTGTTTTCCGTAATTGTGTTTTGTACAGCTGCTCTATCCATCCATCATATGCTATGCCGATCAGCGTGGACTGTCATGTTTTGCCATCTCACTCGATCACCAGAGTCGTGGATCTGCTTTGTGCTTCTGTCTCGACCATGCCACGTGGCCAAGCCATCCAGGTATTTACTTCTCGGTCTTCCCCTTGGTCTCTTCCCTTCGATCTTGTCAGGTGTCACCAAGTTCCCCAAGTCATTTCTTCTCATAACATGCCCAAAAATGTTGATCGTCTACGTCTAGTGACTCTAATTAGTTTACGATCTTTATGTGTTTCTTGAAGGACTTGTTCATTGGTTTTTCCGTCTGTCCATGTTATTCTTTGCATTTTCCTCAGAAACCACATTTCCACAGCCATCAGCTGTTTTTCAGCTTGTCTGCTAATTGTCCACGTTTCACAGCTATACATAAGTATAGGTTCTATGTAGCACTTCAACACTTTTTTTCTCGTTTCAATTGATATCTTTTTATTGGTCAGTATGTTTTTAATCTTGCATAAGGCTACCTTTGCAATGACAATTTTTGCTCTACTCTCTTCAAGGCATCTCCCATCAGATGTTATGACTGTTCCGAGATAACTGTACCGATTAACTTGCTCTTAACTTGCTGATTAACTGAATATGTCCATTTACTCGTATATCACATTGTGGTATTTCCTTCTTCCCAGTGACGACCATAATCTGTATCTTCTTACTATTCAATTCTAACCCTAGTTGCTCACTGTGTGCAACAACCGCATCAACTAAATGTTGCAGGTCCTGTTCATTGTCTGCAATCAAGACTGTATCATCTGCATATCTAATGTTATTGATGTATCGTTACCCAATGTTGATTCCTTCCATATCTTCTATATCTCTGAAAATATTTTCACTGTACAGGGAAAAAATATTTGGAGACATTATACATCCCTGTCTCACACCTCTTTTAATAGGCTGATATTGACCTATATCATTATCAACTCTGATGGCAGCTTTTTGTTTCCAATATACGTTACTTTTACAAGTCTAAGGTCTTTTCCATCAATTTGTAGATCTTCAAGCATCATTATCATGTCGACATGTCTCACTTTATCCAAAGCCTTTGTGTAGTCAATAAAACAAAGATATAGATCTTTGTTTACTTCTATAGAACGTTCAATTACTGTTCTCAGTATGTACACAGCATTTACTGTACCCTTGCCTTGAACAAACCCACATTGTTCTTCTCCTATTTCAGGTTGTATTTTCTTCCTCACTCTTTGCATGATAATTCCCAGCAAAACCTTCGTGATGTGACTCATTATACTAATTGTTCGATGTTGATCACATTCCAAGGCTCCTGATTTCTTCGGAATCAGGAAGTAAATCTCCAGT